>QQNG01000255.1:0-268220 GCA_003666085.1 Pseudocercospora crystallina
GAAGTCCTATAAGTAGTTACTAGATCTTCCTCTCCTTAGTCTTTACTTCCTTAAACTAGGGACTAATAGCTATAACCTGTCTTACTAGCTTACTAAGCTCTTACTATACATTATTAATAGACTAGTCTACCTCTATAATAAAGGATATATACTGTTAGAGGAGAGCTCTCCCTATTAATTAGAGCTTCCTCTTATACCTCTTCTCTACCTATTCCTAGAGCTCCTTTATATGTTTAATCTCTAAGGTTGCCTCTTAGTTATCCTCTAATATATAAATAGATATCTTATATATTACTACTACATTGTTCTTCTTATAGGATACTCTCTTAATTAAACTATTAAAAGGCTGTAAGCTTATAGTAGAGACATACTCTAATAGAGTAGATACTAGTATATCTAGGATAGTGGTCTCTAGGACCTAGTCTACCTGTTTTAATACTAGGTGTATCTTTATAAGCCTAAACCAAGTCTTATAGTTTTCCTTCTTTAGTATAGGTATAGCTCTTCTCTTACTAAATCTACTCTCTAAATCTATAATTTCTTATCTAAATTAAGTCCCAAAACTCTAAATAATTAAGCTCTTTCTTTTAATCTAAAGTAGCAGTTTCTAGATGTCTACCTTCTAGGTTCTAAGACACTTCTCTCTTAGTAGAGTTTCCTAATAACTTGCTACTAGACTAGGCTTCTTTATAGTAGTAAACATAGTCACCCTAGTAGTAAGCCTCTAGTCTACTACCTTCTTAGAAGCACTCTTCTAAGGTATTAGTAGTACTTAGTACTAAGATATAGTCTTACCTAAATAGTACTAATGTCCTAGACTTATCCTTTCCTCTTTATACTCCTTAAGGAGTGTACCTTACTAGGCTCTTTTATAGCTTACTTATACCTTTAGGAACTTCTAGACCTTCTAGGATCTTCTAAAGTCTTCCTATATAATATATATAGGTATACCTCCGGTCTCCCTTAGCTTCTTACTACCTCTTACTCTACTGTAAACCCGGGCTTATAACCTGTTACTTTAGACTCGGATTACCGCGGATTAGGCCTCGAAGGTATCGGTAGGACGTAGTAGAAGATAGAACAATAGGTAGGAACTAACCGTGTTGATTATATTAGTTATATATCGTAGACTAGAGAAGCTAAGTATAGCTTTATAAGGATTATATAACGTAGTTACGTAACTATTGACCGTAACTATCTAAACTGTACCTTTCTAATATTTTCTAATATTACTATCTTTAATCTTAATCTTTAACTATCTTACTATCGCTACTAACTTCTACTTTCTTAACTACTTTATCGCTAATAAGTACCTTCTTAAACGTCTATTCTACCTTATACGTATCTAGTAAGACGATACTAACCTCCCTATTATTTAGTAAAGACTAGGCGCTAAACTAGGTACGTATACCGCGTTTAGCGATAAGATTACTAACTACCTCCTCTAGGTATCTCTTAAGGCGCTTACGCCTTACGAAGGCTCTTAAACTAATTCGATCGTAATAGGTAATATACTTATAGCCTCTAATCTATATAAAGTAGTGTTGAGCTAAGGAGGCTCTATAGTGGCTATAGGTACATAAGACAAGGGATACACACACAGTTTAGACTAGTACAGTGTAGTATAAGGAGAAAACTATCTAAAACTACTAAGATCCAAAGATATACACTACTTACTAAGAGTCATGTGACACAGTCCCCTAATAACACCTTAAGCACCAACCTCTTAGATCTTATATTTCTAACAAGTAGTACTATTTAGTATCCTTCGCCTCCTTTAATTCCTTCTACTACTTTACCTATAGGCGCGCCTATAGTAGCGGATCGTTTAGTAACTAGATTATATCTATATAACTCTTATATATAACCTCTCGAATCTAGTAATATTTATCTCTCTCGTCCTTACTAAGTTTATCGATTTACTACTCTACCTCTACTAGATAGTTATAATACTTATTTATAAAACGAGTCTTAGCGAAGATAGTAACTCCTATACTATAAGCCTATACCTCGCGATTAATCGTTCTTAGCGTCGTTTTAACTAGCTTTTAGGGAATCTCGAATAGTAATTACTATAGTAGTAAGGATAGTAGTAACTTCTCGCGTAGTAAGAAGTTAGTTAACTTACTAGCGAATCGCTTATAATTACTAATAAGTTAATTAGTGTTGGAAAGGTACAGTTCAGATAGTCACGGTTAATAGTTACGTAACTACGTTATATAATCCTTATAAAGCTATACTTAGCTTCTCTAGTCTACGATATATAACTAACATAATCAACACGGTTGGTTCCTACCTATTGTTCTATCTTCTACTACGTACTACCGATACCTTCGAGGCCTAGATCCGCGATAATCCGAGTCTAAATCTAATAATTAGTAAAATAAACGGGCTTAATAGTAGTATACTTAGCGGTATTAAACTACGTACGAAGGATAGCGACGAGGATGCTATTATTAATACCTTAAAAACGACTCTATCTTAGAACGATTCTATACCTCTTATAAGTTACTATAAATAATACTAATACTAGGCTCTAGTAAGTACTATAGTAACGATAGCGAAAAAGAGGTAGTTAATATAGTAAGAGCCGAGATAGCTTAGCGATAACTAACACCTCTTTTTAACTAGATTACACGCTATATCGACTATTATCCAACCACCTGGCGAGTAGTGGATTCAGACCTGGTTGTTACTTCGAGCCTCGACGAGCTTCAGACCTTCCTAAAGCGGTAATTGCGATCGATTTGATACACACTATCAACTGCAGCACTCGAACGATGAAGCCATCAGAATCCAAGAATCTCGTGATGAATGACTGAACAGTCCACGTGTTTCAGATGCTCGTCAGTGACGATGAATCCATCGTTGAGGAGCACATTGTTGCAAGGGGCCTGACTGTTTGCCCGAGATCTCCAGCAACGCCAATGACGTCTTCCATCTCCACAGCCTGAACGTCAACCACTCATTCACAACGGAATGCTGACGGAACCTGTTCATTACGCACCTCCACCGCTCTTGCAGGCGAATGCAAGCTTGCAAAGTGCATGATGCTGGGTTTCGATGCCGGATCTTGATTAGATCTGGCATGTGATGCACCTTCAAGCAGAAGAGACCAATCACGGCACTGTTTTGGTGAAGATCGATCTCGGGAGAGGAGGGTTTCGATGCGCATGGCCTAGATCTACAGTGGCTCGCTCGTAGGAGCTCTCTCGTGATGAAGCGGATGGCTGACGAAGTGCTTTGGTAGCGATGGCCGCCTCCGTATAGATATACACGCTTCAGCCAAGATCCCTTCCCTTCACTCTAACACTTCACATCAACGTCGACTTTCCTTTCCCAAGCTTTGCCAACAACCAACAACCACCTCACCTTACTTCACCTCACCTCACCAAAACAAACACCTTGATCCATCATGTCCGGCAACCAAGTCAACCGCAGCGGCTCCACCGACTTCGGCCACAAAGAAGGCCCAACCAAAATGTTCTCCGGCCTACAACAATACAAGCGTGAAGACGGCGATGCCTCTCAAAAGCGAAGAGAGTCCCTCAAGGATATGAGTGCGAAGCCACAGGGAGGCATGATTGCCAATGCTTTCAATAAGTACGATGATATCTTCAATGTTCATATGCTTTGGAGAGATTTGTACTAATGTATGGCTTTCGGGGGGATGTAGTGTGTTTAAGGGTGGTAATGCGGATGGGAATGCGAAATGAGGGAATGAGGGATGAGATATGAGATGGGATGTGCATGGGGAATGTACGATAATGAGCATGGGCGCTGGGAGCGATGAGAGAAAGCATACAATGATATTTGAAGATCACTTGGAAGACAGACTCTGTACGTCACATTACAACGTGTCGTCTTTCAAACGTGCAAGCTGTCCGGAGCAGGATGAATGAATGTTTCAAGCTGTGAACGGGGAGGAGCTCAGGAGAGTATCACTCCGTTGCTAGCAATATTAGCTCTGCAAAAGACGCAATTGGCAACTGAACAGAGACGTAGGCTTTGGCATTTTTGATTAATCCAGGTCTAGTTCCATCCACTTGGCGCGAATTATCTGGTGGCATTTGAGCTTCCAAAGCAACGCAAAGAGTGGCCAATGCTCGATAGTGCTCGATGACTCTTCTGACAGGTAGTACCGAGTAACGAGCCCAACATACCTTTGAGTTATGCTGGTAGGGACCCGCTTGATCTCGAAACGATGATGAGAGGTGTTTGAGCCCCACTGGTACTTCTCGCGGGAGGGCTCGCAAGTTTGCAAGCTCAGGATGACATTTATTAAGAGGTCTTCCATAGGCTCCCGGAACCAGCCATCATCTATGCCGATAATGTCGCGATCAAGACGCTCGACGAGACTCCGGGATAGGAAGAGACTGTCGGCTACAGGCACGGTCCAGATTTCTAAGGAGGGTTCGATTCACTGCCACAAACATTCACATGAATGCCAAGCCCAACCGAGCGTGGAAGCAAAGAAACTGAAAGAAAGGCACGAGTGCAGCAAACACGCCCAACCTTGGATCTTTATCTCTCCGATTTTCCAGCCTCTCAGACAACACGTCTGAATCCACGGTCTTCAGCTCAGACTAAACGATGTTTCTCTCCGCGATATTCAAGTAGCATTCCACGATAGCCGTGGGCGTGAGCTGTTTCATCATTGGATTGTGCGTGCCTCCCACCTACCACTACCTCAGTGCTCAATACCTCGAATCCCAGCGCCGTCGCAGGCAGGAGAGACTAAGCGAGCGTATTGGACCGTGGCTCGATAAGATCTACAACATCAGCTGGGCAGCTTTGTGGAAGCAGATGGGAGCAAAGCTGCCTGCCACAAGTGGATTGAACTCACACTGTCCGGTATGCTACGACCGCTTCGTCGATCCGTATTCCACGAGCTGTGGTCATACCTATTGCTTCAAGTGCCTATTTGAGTGGCTTGAGACCTCAAATAGCTGTCCAACTTGCCGTACCGTGCTGTATATCGGCAACCCGCCCAGAGACCTGGTTCAAGACCCCGAGACAGAAGAGTTGGCGCCGATACAAGGAATCGAGATGATCGACTTCACTCCATATGACGATGACAATGAAAAAGTCCGCAGATGGATTGAGCACTGGGTCCAAGACGAGTCCATCAACAGCGACAACTTCGGGCTCGATGCTGTGACATTCGAAGATAGTCTGGTCCACGTCGACTTCGAAACCCTTGCGCCACTAGCCGTCGCCACAATACTCTTCATCAAGCCCGACGCAAGAGATGTGCCGATCATTTCAACCTCGTCAGAAGGAATTTGCCGCAGAGATTGGCAGCTTCTAGCCAGAACAGCAATTGATACTTTCAAAGCGCTGAACGGACAGTCACTCAATCGATTACTCATCGAAGAGGTCATGATGATCATGTTTCAAGAGCTGAGAAAGCAAGAAGGGAGGTTGTCAATGCCAACATATGCCGAATCGTTGGGGGGAGCTATTGGTTTTGGCGTCGATATGACGAGGTTCCTCAGTGTAGTTCGAAAGTCTGCGAGAGAGGCACAGGAGAGGGAGGACCTTGAGACAGCGGAGTTTCTGAGGATGGCGCAGTCATATGAAGCCGAGGTGGACGAGGAGGATGATGAAGAGGCGTAGAGATCCGGTTTCGACGTATGCTCTCCGTGTTGGCAAGACCTTCCGAGGCAACGCTTCTCCGGACAAGTCAACCAGGTTGTTGAAGCCTGCTCGAAATTCAAAGAGTCCAAATTACCGCTAAAAACCTTGGGCCTTCTCGTGGAAGCAGCAATGCGCGGTAAGGTTTCTCAATCGGATTTTTCGTGGGTCAGGCGACATTTGGATGGGCTGGTCGGAGTTCAAGACCATTCGAAAGCTATGGCAGGTTGTTGCCCCGAACGATGAGCGAGATACCTTGACCGAGACGTCTTCGTCGACTCAAGTCTCGAATCTGTGCTGTCCACGAGCTGCTCTTCATTACCGTGATCGCTGATGTACTCTTCAGTTGCATTTCCTGCGCTCTTCATAATATTGTTTCTGGCTCCAGAGCAGCGGGTCTCGCTCATGCTATTTTTCGATCGAAATGTGGTATTGAATCGTATTACGCTAAATGAGGCCATCCTGAATTCTGGGCAGTTCATAGAGTCGGGATCGCTGACTGAGATTGGGGTCTAATCGTGAGCGAGGCAAGGTGTCCGTCGATGAGGCGCGCTCCTGCGATATCTGCTAGTTACCATGCCACGATTGCTTCTTACCCTAGAAGAGTCGACATGAACACAGTCGCTGCTACCTTCCGTCAGCGTATCTGGTTTCAAGAGTGGCTGTTCTCTCGATGCTCAACGTCCAGACAAACAACAACTAGGCAAGAAACCTCGTTCACCCAAACCCAGGGGAAAGGAACGTGGCGCTTTGCTTTTGCAAACAACAGCTAGCTGTACCACCTCCACATCCACTGAAGCAGTGCCAAAGCTGACAAGAGTGGATCCAGACTCCACAACATCCCCCTCCTGTCCCTCCGTCATCAACACGGAGAGCCGAAGTTCTCGCACTCACATTCACGACCAACAAGGATCCTCCCAGCCCTCTCTCACCTCTGCAATACGGCTGTCTTCGATCATCACGGCCAACAGGGAACATTTCCTAGTGTGTCCTGAGCATCGTCCAGTCAATCCTACAAAAGGCCTTTCTGAAGGTGGGACCAGTGAGCCGTTTGGCTGCCAGCCTTGCACGACCACCTGGCGTAAAGCACATGTGGTGGACAAGGATTCCTGGCCCGATTGATGTAGTCGCCATGACTTGCAGGATACCTTTCTTAGTGAGTTGTGTGAATCATCCAACCAGATGTCAGTCAGTGGTTTGCCAGCTCCACTGGCGTAGCCCACCGGGCCCGAATCTTCCTTCGGTCGTCGTTCCACGACTTTGGAGACTTCTGAACAGCTTTAAAGATGGCTCGGAATTCTGCAGACATCCGTTAGTCTACCTCCTCTCCTGAACATTCTCCTCCATCTCTCTCGAAGCACTCTGGTATGACCAAGACACGCATTCGGGTGGAAATTGGCTTGTCTGGTCCAGCAACACCCCTTCCAGCGTGTTCGTCCGCGATCTTGCTGCCGATGGCGCCCTTACATCCCGTGTATTACACCGATATGCGGCCTTCACTTAGCTGCACGACAGTCTTTGGCCAGTAGATAGGGGAGTTGAAGCTGTTCAGACGGCATCCCGAACAGTGCCCAGATCTAGGCGCGCCTGCGAAATGTTCGTGTGATGCAGGTGGTGGGCTCCGCGGCACGCGCGGGTTAGGGGGACTGGATTCCGTCCATGAGGTGCATCTTCGGACTTTGTGGACGCAAAGGGACGCGTGCGACAGTGTGCTGAATGGGTTGGTAAAGATTCATTTGCTATTATGTGTCGAGGTTTGCGGTCGTGGCAAAGTTGGCAAGGGCGGGAAGAAAACAGATGCCTGAGGATGGAATTCTTGATCAACAGACGATCATTGGCATCACATTACTGATCAAAAAAGTATACACATCAACTCATCACACTTCCGTTCTTCGAAGACGACATCGAAGATCTACTCGAAACAACCGTCCCTGCTTTTCCAGGCCTCTTCATAGCTGACGACATCCTCCTCTGCAAGCCACCAGACGTTGGACCAACAGCACCCATTATCGGCATAGCATTACTTCCATACGTACCAGCCTCATGCCTAGCAAGCGCCAGATCCAGATATTGTCTGATCCTTGACTTGATCCTTTTGACTTCGTCTTCATGTACGCCTTTGCCGAAATTACCCCCAGTTCGAATGACCCTCGCGCTGCAGATCCCGTCAGGACACACGTCCGCTCCGTAGCCGGATCGTAGACTCAAGCGAAACAGCGCTATCGAGAAGTAATGTTTTGTGGCGATTTTCTCTTCCTGGGTCGGGTATGATGCGAGAAAACCAGAGCCCTCTGCACTGCAGTACTCTGTCCACTGGATATCAAGGCGGGCGAGACATTCGCGAACAGTCCTGATTAGCCAAGTAAGATCGTGACAGGTAAAGCTGTTCACACCCTTTCTGTTCCAAGTCCCTGTTTTCGGAATCTTAGGTGCTTGCTTCGAGTTCATAACTTGAAGGAGATCGCATGCTGGGGTACTTCGATGCCCACTTGTAACGTTCGCAATGGCGAAGAGAGGGTCGAAGGTCAGGGGCCACGGTACATCAGGTTCGAAGGCTGATTCGTCGATGACGATCTTCCGACTCTCATACTGCAAGGAGCTGTCGTTGAGAGAAAGCATCGCAGCTCTGTTCTTGCTTTGTTCCAAATTGTGCTTTTCTGGTGGCCACGGCAGAGAGTCTAGAAAAGTCTTCGCAGCTTCAATTGAAATGATCTTGGTGTCAAAGACCGATGCGATACCAGCTGGGTCCTTCTTCTGCAATTTTCGATCCATTTCAAGCTTCATCTCGCCCCTGCTCCTGCCAGCTTGACACGCCGCTTGCTCGGCGCGAATATTATGATGTAAAGGATACGCCTCGAAGCCGTGGAACAGTGGGCCGTGCTCAGCTATCGAGTATGCAAGCAGAGCTTCAGCGTTCCGATTGAGTAGCGCGTACGTATCGCCAAGCCAGTATGCTGCGGTGCAATCGCCCATATCCAGTGGCGAAGCTCCGGTGATTGGGACATTGAGGACGGAGATAAAATGAGCAAGAGCTTCCTCCCATTCGCCTTTCAGACTTGCGACTATACCGAGAAGGTGCCGTGTCCTGCGAGCTACAGGATCGTCTCGTTGTATTTGCCGGTCGAGGAGATACTGCAGGTTCGTCTCAGCTTGGTCTAGCTGATTGTCGTTGAAGTCTCCAATGATAGCGCGGTAATGCTGTTTGTCAAGCTCTGCTTCAAGATCATTCTCGTCAGATAAGCTGCTGGCATCGTTCGTGTCGGGACTGTTGGGTAGCGTCGTACTCAGGCTACTTTCATGCCTTAGACTTCTTTGTGCCGGTGCGAGCCGAGAGTTGAGGTCTGCGTACGCATCCATTCCCACGCCTCGATTATGGGGAACCGATCCCTTTCTGCTGAAAGCTTTCTGGATGCCAAGGCCAACTTCGTTGAAGTCTTTCGGAGTCTTTCGCCTGAGCGAGGGAGAGGCGATGTGTATCCTGGGTACTTCCGGCGAATCTGGTACAGGGTCTTCCTGGATCCTTCGCGGCAAGGTATCTGATGAGATAGATCTGGAAGTGGGAGAAGTCTCATGCTCAGCCTTGGGACTCGACATTACTGAGTCTGGAGAACCCGGAGAGTCTGCATTGACCACACGGTACCTCGGCTTCACGCCCCGGGCAGAACGGGAGAGCGCTCTTGACTGCAGTTGAAGCTCTCTCGAAAGTCTTCGCGTTCGTTGTGGAGAAGGGCGATATGGCAGATTGGGTGACGGCGAGGTTGAAGGGCTCTCGCGGAACACGCCCTCGGCTTGAGTATCCTGTAACTTCGAGATATGGGGCTGAGGAGGATTAGAGGGTCCGTTAGGCACCAAGTACACTTTTGTGCCCTTTGGAGAGGCAGGCGCAAGATCGCTATGTGCTCCCCTGGTAGCCTTGTTAGGTATAGGTGGAAGAGACTTCGAAGTTGTCTGAAGAGCTGTCGTTGCCGGTGCTTGTTTAGCTTGAGCATTCAGATCCTTGCCAGCTTCCTGCTCACTTCCCTCAATCGCTGTGCAGCTAGCCTTGTCCTGCTTATTTCGCTCTTGCTGGCGTTCTGCGGGCACTTCTGTACGATACGCCAAGCGATTCGTGGGAGCCTCAAGCTCGCTCGGTGGGCTTTGAGAATGGAGAGCCCGGGTCGATGCAGAAGACGGAGGCTTGTTTGAGACTGCTCCCGACCACGTGTTCCTGCCCGGCCGGTATGCGTTTGTTTCGTTCGCCAAGATGATCGATGACGCTGAATCGATATCAATTGACATTGGATCTGGTGATGCGAAAGGCGTCTTCCAATTCTCTCGCGTGATCAGAGGGTGCATCTGCTTCTTCTGTGCAGCGGCTGCCATGATGCGATCGGCTACAGTGAGCTCCTTCCCTTCGTGTCGCCTAGATGCCAAAGAGCTGTTCCGGCTGACTTTGTCCGATATTGTTGTGTAGCTTGGACTAAAGGATAGTAGGCTTGATCCTGCACTCGTCCTTCTCCATCTATCGCTCGGTGTAGTAGAAGTCGCCGGAGAGTCGATTGATGGTGAAGGAGCGTATCGGTGAAGAGATGAATCCAGCATCAAGTCAATTCCGCCGATCATACGCTCCAAGTCCTCCAAGGCATCAGAAAGCTTCTGCGTAACTCCATCGATATCTGTCAGAAACTTGGTCAGGTCCAAATCATTCTCTTCACCGTTGGCCGTGGCGGTGTTGTCGCGCTTTTGCAGCTCTTGGTCCAGCGCATGCAGAACGTGTCTCGTTTCAGCGACGACACTCAACACTCGTTTCTCCTCTGGTCGAAGCGTAGTATCGGTGACAGCCTCATTCGCTTCTTCGAGCTTATTGCGGAGCGCTCTGATGCTTTTCGCCAGAGGTCGACATATGCTCAACTGACCTTGGCCTAATTCTGGGTCAGTTATCAGGCTGCTCAGGCAACCAGTCCTCAACGTACATTGGCGGTACAGCTTGTGTGCAAGGGTCTCTAGGCTTTGCAGATCAGTAGCACTCGTGTCTTCAGGCATGGTGGGCAATCAATACTGCCATGCCAGACACTGTAACGCTCAAACAATGCGCATGACCGAGAAGACAGGATTGTAAGATCTCCAAATGACTGTGCCTGGGCCTCGAGCAGGCTTAGAACGTGGTGGATGGCCACAAACTGCGGTTCTCCGTAGGGTAGCAGCATCATATCCATAATTGGAGTCTCGATCTCCTCGCACGAGAAGGTATCAAACGTCGTTGAGAGCTGACAGCAACCCGAGCAGGCGGTGCTCCCTCACCAACAGCCGCGAGTACAACGCATATCGTGGGCGCCGGGATCAGCATCCTTATGGCAAGGCCCGTACGGCGAGGTGGATCATTCACGCCAGGATCAGAATCCTCAGAAGTCAAGTAGATAGGCGTTCCGAATCCTCATCAGCGAAGTAGATAGGTGTCCCGGATCCTTTGCTGCAGGAATCGTAGGCTCACGAGGCTGTAGCTGTAGCCAGAACATGACCTGTACGTGGCCTCCCAAGCCCTCTGCCCGTGTAACATGACGATAATGGGAAGATTGCACAAATGACGGCTCTTGTACGACGCCACGCAAAGCAGACGGAGCCTTGCATGCAGCTCGGTTGCATGTGGGGAGGCGATGCTCGTGAGCTCGTGAGCTCGTGAGAGTCTATTCTCAGCCGGATCTTGAAACACAGCGATCCCTCGTTCAGGAGTGTTGTGCTGGTGCGGAGAAAGAGTTCGTGACGATGAGGTTGGCAAAAGTGAGATGAGGTTGAGAAGGTGAGGTTGATTCTCGGAGGTTGTTTTTTAGCGTGATAGCCGCCAAAGCTAGTCATTTTGATGATTGACCTTGAATATTTCAGGAGAAAATTTCATTAACGTTTCGCTCCGCATACAAACGCATCCCCAATGCCATACGCAGTGCTCGTTCCTACCAATGTACATTCGCCTTGTGTTCCATTCTTTCATTACACTCTCTCCTCCCGCTCCTCTCTCTCATCCAGACTCCCTATCCTAGCATGCGGAACAACATCATCAATCGTCTCATCCGTAAACTTCAAATCATCCTCCAAGGAAACCGTATCCTTAATCTTCCAGAACATCACCGGCGCGGCCACTACCAGACTACCTGCAAGCAGCACCCAGCACGAAATTAACAGACTCATGTACTCAGGTGCATTGTGAAGTCCGTCCAGTCGCCAGATAATGGCTGCTCCGGCGGACTGGATGCCTTTGTAGAAACCGGCAAAGTTGGCGAGCTTGCGGCCGTTGTTCGTCATCGCGCCCATAAACCTGTTCAGAAGATGTCAGTGAAGGCGCAGATTGAAGGTAGACTTAAGTGAAACTTACCAGTAAACGCAAGTCTGCCAAGCAGCATCGTAGAAGCCATAGAAGATGTACAAGAACATCGGACCAACATATCCAGAATGCGTCCAATCCATGCCTGGGTAGTCATCACTCGAATCATCAGGCGTAGCACGACCAACACTGGCACGAGTGTATCCGAGTTGAAAGACGTAGCCACCTCCCCAGATAGCGAAGGTTAGAACGAAAAGCGCTGTCCAGGCCCTATTGAAAGTCAGCATCCCCCTCCATTATCTTCTATCGGGCAAGACTCACAACATCGCCCTCGTCGTCCTCCTCAACCCCTGCCAATCCAACGCAAACCCAAACGTCCCACTGCCCCAAATCTGAGCCGTCCAATACAGCACATTATTCAAAGCCCTCGTGCGGGTATTGAATTGCGCAAGATTGACGTCGTTGAATTGATAAGTGTAGAACCAATTGGAGGCGAAGAACATGGGGAACAGACAGAGAATGTACGGATCCGTGAAGATCGTTTCGTAGAGGCCGAGGAGTTCGGATTTCCCTGTGCAGAAGAAGTGTCAGCACAGACATAGCGGCGTAGGGGGAAGTGATGGAGACATACAAGTCGGATTCTTCATCAAAATGATCCTACTCCCATCCATCCTCACCACATCCTTCGCATTAACCAAACTCCAGCTCAAACACGCCCCCGCAAACGTCAACACCAAAAACGCAACATACGTCCCATCATTAACCCTCGAATTACTCTCCACATGGATATTCTGTGCCAGTGGAACCAAACTTCCAATTACCCCTCCCAAGTTGAAAATCGCCCAAAACCAGGAGATATACCTCCCCTTAGACGCCTCGTTCGGATAAGACATCATAATCTGCCCTTGCGCACTCCAGAGCACACCGGCGCAGCATCCGAGGAGGAATCCGGCGAAGACTATGTATCCGTAGTTGGCGGTGTGGTTGTAACATATGTATGCGCTCACGTAGACGGAGTATCCAATCCCTCCGAAAGCCAGAGCGAATTTGATCCCGAGGGTGTTGGTGATCGTCCCAGCGAAGAAGCCCACGACAGCAAAAGTCGCGTAGAGAGCACTATTGGAATCGGAACTGGCGGAGGAAGTTGCGAAGTCTTGACCGCCGCCACCCAGGCCGTTCAGGGCGTTGAACATGCCTGGGCAGAGGAAGCAGATGAATGCGACGAGTGTGAGTTGGACCTGTGGAGAGGCATAGTACGGCAATCCGAAGAGGGGTTTGTATTTCCATCCAGACGGGATCTCGACCAAGGCATCATGGGCATGTTCTTTGCTATGCGTATCGAAAGCGGAATCGTCGACGACTTTAGAAGCCGTATGGACTTTCTCGTGAGGACTCTCCATACTGAATGACAAGGTCATGTGTGGTGCGAAAAGAGTGCACACTTCGATAGTGTCAACGATGCCAGGTGTAAATCAAAGTCAATCTCCACAGAGCAGGATATCTCCGTAAGGAAAGACAGAAAGGCTGATGTGATCAATTCTCCAAGAAATCCGTCCGAGACATTGTCAGAGCGTGAGGTCCTCGGGCTGAATTAGTACAACAACCAGGGTTCCCTCCATCCTCCATAGCCTCCTCGCCGTGGAACTTACATCTCTCAGCTCCGTGGCAGTTCGTGCCGTCCTGCAGGTAAATCAGGCCAGGGCATTGAGTGTGTCTGTGCAGTATGCGCGGGCATATCGGGGCCGTCTGCAATACGTGGCCCAGCCAAGCAAGGGAAATCCTGCCTGCGTGCAGTGCGTGGACACAACAGCCACCGCCTCCAGTACAGTACAATGACTCTGTCGTTGTAGATCCCTTATCAGAGCTGAAAAGCAAGGCTGTGGCCATTTGATACCAGTAATGCATAAGGCCATCAGTTGCAGAATCTGAACCAAAGTTCTGTATATTAATATCCAGCCTTACGACACGCCGCAAAGTAGGTACAGATAGGTGTCAAATGTCACTTGCATGTCCATTCGTCGCGCTTGGCCCTTTCGGGAAAATGGGGGCCGGTGGGTGACTGGAAGAAAGGCTGAAGGATGGAGTGCACCACCGTTGTCAGGTGAGGCTTGCAGCTATGTCAGCTAAAAGTAGAGCTCTGCTATCTCATAGATTAGCTGTTCAGAGTTCTTGATACCTGCTTTATCTCTCCACTACTTGAAGATCTCGTCGTTGCATAGCAGGCAGGGCTGTGCAAATCTGCTAGGGGGGCTTTGTCGATGCCCCTGCTTGCCACAAATGGTCGAATTTTCGAGTCCTGATGCAGAGGCTGCACTTACGATGGCCTGAATAGCTCGATCTTCGCCTGGATGGGGGCCTCGAGTAAGGCCTCACAGCACAAGACTATGAGTGCAGAAGCGACAGTGCACGTGAAAGTGCAGCTCCGGAGTTGAGCCGTCGGCTTGAGCTGTCTTTGAAGCGTGTACCAATGTGTTTGGTCAGCTCCGTGTTTTTGTCGTGAGCAATTGTAGTCAAGTCACACTGTGTCCTTTCCCAGCTCTTACAGTGGTTCTCTGCCAAGTGATACAGTCCTCCTACATCAGCAACCGCCACACACCCAGAATAATAGCAGCGGTACCCGTGCAGACTCCCATCAACCACTGCAAAGTCGAAAACTTGACAGCCTCCAATCTCTCCCTCAACGCCGCACTCTCCTGCTCAATCCTCGTCTCCGTCTCCCTAATCTTCAAATCTTGACTATTCGCCTCCTCCCTAATCCTCCCCTTCTCCAGATTCAAATCCAGCCTCACACTCGCCTGCGTCCTCTGCACCTCATCTCGCAACCTATTGTTCAACTTGGTGACCTCATTACTCAGTCTCTCATGACTCGCTCTTGTGAGTTGTGATTCCGTACTATCGGCGCTGAGGAGTTCAGAGCGTAGTTTGGCGAAGTCGACTTTTTGGGTGTAGGTTGCCTTTTCCTGGTCTTCGCGGAGAACCATTGTGCGAGTGAGGTTTTGTATGGATTCTTCGATTACGTCGGAGAGGACTTTCATCATGGCGGCGGCTTGGGCTTCGGTGAAGCCTTCTTGTTGGAGGCGTTGGACGAATTTGAGGGTGTCGAAGTGGTGGTCGCGGGAACGCGTGCGAGTCGCGGAGAAGGCTCGTCGAGAGGCATTTTGGATGGGAGATTGAGTAGAAGTGCGGATGGAGGCTCTTCGCTCAGCCCAAGTGCTCCTGGCGAATGCTGCTGTCGCTGTTGTTCGTCGTGGGGAGTTTGATTGAGGGGCGCTATGTTGGATGAATGCTGCTGTTGGCCGTATTGAGCTCGCTGTCCATGCGAGTCGTGGAACGGCCGTCCGTAACGCTGCCTCTGCCATTGGTACGCTCATCTTGATATGCTGCCTGAGTATCCTGTTGGAGAAATGTTTGGAGGTTTGTGAGTCTTGACATGGAAGCTCTCCCACGCTGCAGGCCTTCACTTGACAAGGGCGACCCACCAGCCGACGGCGCCGGCCAATCAGGAGGCAATCGCTATCTACGCCTATATCACTTCTCCCTTGAACATTCACTTGCCTTCCTACACCTCACCTCACGTCGATATCTTTCATGTGATTGCCCTGCTTTCACATGATGTTTTGCTGTTCCCATGGGCGCAGTATGCATGTATTGCGCGATGGACGTTCAAAGCAAAGATGCACGGCCTCCCATTGGCATTACGTACTGGTAAGTTACTCCACCGCTCCAGAATCGCCGACTCGGTCAGAAGCGAGGCCATGTGCCCAGCCAAAGACCGGTGATTCAGGCCGAGACGGACGGCGGATGGTGTCAATTGATCACGAGGCGATGAAGAAAAACATCGCGTCTTGGAAGACAAGACTGTCAAGAGCTTTTCACTTAAAAGATCCTTTCTTTGTTTCCGCCTGAACAACACATCTCACTCCAGCCCACACACTACAGACCGTTTGCGACAACCTCTCTACCAGCTGAAAGAGCTTGAGCAGAGCTTTGCCACAACAACAGCTTCTACGGCAATCTTCGACAGCCGACAGAACAGAAACTTACACACAAGATGGCGCAACCACCATCTTCCAACACCGCCGAAGTCCCAGCGCCCGCGCGCAGCCATGGCCGCGGCGGCGCAGGCAACATCAACAGCAAGCCCTCCACCAAGCTCAACCACACCGATTTGCAGACCCCAACCTTGAAATCCTCCACCTACACCACAGGCCGTGGCGGCAGCGGCAACATGGCTGTCAACAACCCTAACGACCCGGCAGAATCGCGCGCAGCCCAAGACGTCGTTGCGCCCTCGCACCACGCCAAGGACATGCAAGGGACCTACCACTGGGGTCGCGGCGGCGAAGGCAACATGACCACTCTCGGCAAGTCAGGAGCGCAGCAAGCGAGGGATAAGTCAAAGGAGCGCAAGGCCAGCAAGGAGCGTGAGAAGAAAGAGAGGACTCTTTCCAAGGGATCTCAGGATGGCGATAAGAGGCGAGGCAGCTTCAGGGACGGGCTGATTGGCAAGGCCAAGGAGATTGTGGGGCTGAACAAGAAGAATGGGAATGGCAATGCGAATGGTGCTGTGTCGGAGAACGAGAGCGCGGTCGAGTAGATTTCGGCTGCCTCGAGTGATCCTGACAAGACCAAGAAGCAGCATAGGCGCAGGAGCAGTCTCTTCTTGTCGTGGAAGTGATGACCTCCAGCGGCAGCCAGAGACTTCAAAATCAGAACAGGAGGAGTTGCATATGATACCCAAGGCGAAGGAGCGGCGTTTGGATTGAGAAGTTTTAGGGATAATGTCTGAATCGGCAGCACACAGAACAGACAAAAGACCTGGGCGGAATCAGGACATCAAAAGCATTGGAATGAGGTTCTTTAGGCAGTTCTTCTGTATAACGACTATACGAAACTAATTGACTTTCACGCATACCCTACTCTCCGCGGAGCTTTTCAGGGCTTACCTGGTACGCTGACATGCAGACAGAGTCGTGGTCGAAACCCCTTCAGACGAGTGGACAGTTTCACGTCTGCACTAAGAGAGGTATGCAGCGGCCGCCGATGGCTTGAATCGGAAGTTGCTACAATTTCGACTACGGTATAGAGAGCGGAGGAAGAGCGGTCATACAAATAGAGGTGTTGGTTGTGGCAGTCTCTTCACGCAACACAGCTAATGGAGGACTGCAGAACCAGGTTACTTCCCACAATCCACAAGATCGCTCAGACGAAAACGAGGAGGAGGACATTGCAACACTTCACTATCGAGGCATTCACTCACGGCAGATTTTGGTGGCAGTGACTGGTTTCCAAAGCACGAGAGAGTCGCATCGCTAGTTCAGGTCGACGCAAAGAGGACTTGTCGCATTGGACTGACTCTCAGTAGTCAAGCTACACGGAGCGGAGAATGCTGCACAGAGACGACGATCTTAACAGTGACTGGCCTCGATGGAACGATGGCGAAGTACAGCTAAGGGAAGCCAGCGAAGATAGGAATGGGCTTGCCACGCAGTGTGGAAGGACATGAACGACAGTGGCTCGAATGACTGGTCTACTATCGAACCTGGAGTAGGACGACTAGCTGAAGACCGCAGATTGGAGTAACTCGACTGGTAACTTGTCTCTGAGGACGAATTCTTTGGACTCTTGTCGAGAAACAACGTTACACCGAGCGAAGGCCATCGTACAAGAGAGATAACAACGACAGCGACTGGTTGATTTTGGAGGACAGCTACTCCATGTTCGCAGGACACCACTTTTGCTCCCTTGGGCAACGCTACGCCGAGCGGAGAAGGAGCTACGACAGCTTCAAGTGAGCAGAGGAGAACCTCATAAGTCGAGCAAGTAGTACGGCTAAGAAAAGTTCGTGCAATACGGCGGTACACATGCGAGCTCTTCCTCTCTTCGACC
Source organism: Pseudocercospora crystallina (assembly GCA_003666085.1). NCBI lineage: Eukaryota > Fungi > Ascomycota > Dothideomycetes > Mycosphaerellales > Mycosphaerellaceae > Pseudocercospora > Pseudocercospora crystallina. The sequence goes on from QQNG01000255.1 coordinate 17,822, forward strand.
CAGTGTTGCCGTCATTTAGATCAGCCACGACGTGGAAGATTGGTCGATCACGGAGGACAGCTAGCGGATGTCAGGGCCGCCTCCGTAGGTACTCAACTTAAGGTATCCTAATCGGTAAGGGTATTGGGTGGATGTTAGGGGGGAACATAGGCTTCGATTCCACGATCATGTCAAACAGCTAAGGGATGTTTGTATTCATCTTTGGACTTACAGACGAAGCGAAAGACAAGCCGTTCGCATTGAAGATTCCTCGGAACAACACCTCAAGGAACGTCGGTCCAAAGGATGGACGCCAGGCTCTCCGACGACCCTCACGTCGGACAGCTAGGGTATGTTTGTGATCGAAGTTACCAGTCGAAATACATGCAACGCTGATCTCGAGAGCATTCGATAGGGATGGTATGGCCGTGGAGTACAGCTAACTCATGTTAGCACATCGATGCCCGGTGTCCTGCATCGCGAAGCGAGCCCCTCAAGCCTTGAGTGGCTATCAAACGCCTCCTTCTGAACGATAGGCTTCGATTCCACGATCACGTTCAGCAGCTAAGGGATGTCGATGAGGAGGCCGCATATAGAGGTGTGGTATCACCGGTCGCCATGGCTGTGTGGCTGGCAGTCGAAGCGTAGAGAATGGACGACAGTGTCGTGCAGCTAGTTCAGGACAATGGCACTAGCGATTCGAGGCTTTCGTTCGTACCAACCTGATGCGATCAGTCATTGCGATCGAGAGGAGTAGAGGAGTTGCCAGAGTAGGACGACTAGTGGAAGTCAGCGCCACTGCACAGTATTTATGAGTACAGAAACGCCCGCTAAGAGGAACACACACCAGAGTACGTATCAAAGACGTACACGTCTTGTAGTAAGTGAGACTCGAGTATGACAGTCCAGAGAGACTAATCCATTCGTCGACAAAGTTATACAACTACCTCGCGTACATCCCCCCGATGCCCGAGTGCCCCGAGAGCTCCTCCAGCCTGGCGAAAGTCAAGGCTCATCTTCGAGCTGTCGAAAATTGAGATGAAAAGTGGCCGTCGAAGTTCTACAACTAGCTCAAGTACATGAGCACAGATGGGCGGATGCGGTGTCGACTCCCAAAATGAGCTCTGGTTCGCAAGGCGTCCTCAAGTCAGCATACAGCTCACTCATCGCCTTCTACGAACCATTCCCGCCAGAGGAGTGTCCTCTGAAGTTCGATCATCATGCTCTCAAGCATCTCCGCCACAATCCTCAATGGCCATCGAAGTCGCACGACTAGTTCAAGTTCCCTCCTGCTGTGTCCATACGGCGTGCTGTGTACTCTTTCTTGATAGCTTCAAGCTCTGGTTCGCAAGGCGTCCTCAAGCTAGCTCACAACTCATCACGAATTGCCTTTTGCCTTGTGCGAACCGTTTCGGTCAAGAGTGAGCTTCATCTGTGGAAGATTACTGGATGGGAGGAGATGGGAGCTAACGGGTGTCTGCATCTGCTCACTTGTTTGCAATTTGTTGACAAGTTGTTAGCAAGCTGCGAGCGAGCGAGTTGCTGGGGAGTTGTGTGCAACTGGGGTGCAAGGAAGTGGGAAGTTGCGGGAGACTTGTCGACAAGTTGTCAGCAAGTACTGAGCAGTGAGCAGTGAGCAGAACCATTCACTTTCGAGCAAGAACAAGACTGGTTTGCACTTTTGGGGAGCTCACACTCCTCTATCGTCCATTCCTTCTGTCACCATTGGAACCTCCCGTCAGCAACACCAACTTCCCATACAAATCCAACGATCTCCTTGACATCGTCGGCAAACCTCCACCATCCTACTCCTCCCTTCTTCTTACTCCCCTCCCCTCGCTCCCTCGAAAGTCCACTGAGCCAACTCCCGGTCCCCTTCCCCGCGAACATTTGATCTCGATTGCGATCTCCCACCTGCACGTCATCGTCAGCCCAAGTATTCGAAGACGAATGATACAGCCGACTCGCGGCCTGCAACCTACGAATATCACTTTGAGCCTCAACAGTCTCCCCATCACTCTGTTGAAGCTTGGAAATGGTCGATCCCCGTCGACGGTTCCGGCTTGAGGCGATGTTGTCCGCGGCTGGGTAGCTAAAAGAACCTCTACGCGCCCGGGGAGGCACTCGCGGAGGAGCGTATGGAGCAAGTATGGGTGCAGTAAGACTAGGAGTCCGAGACGTCTTCCGTCCATATGTGGAGTTGAAGATATATGTCGAGCGCTCAACATCGGATCTGTTAGGGAAGACAGACGGGATATTCGGATAGCTCTGATGTCTCGCACGCGCTCGCCAGCTCTGCTCGTAATCGATAGGATTGTATCCGTTTCCATTCCGTCCTGGTACAGGAGGCGGCGGTCGGCTTGGTGCAGGAGGAATTGATTGTTGTTGGTACTCAAGGCCTGCCGCTCCAGAATCCGCTCGATGCTCTCTCTTTTCGTCCGGTCGATAGCTCGTCTCCCAGGGGACTTGCGACCCGTAGTAGAGAGAATCATCTGGGAGATCTCGCTTCCGAGTCGCAAACCACCATACGTCGTCGTTCCTAAAACCATTCAACGATTCCGGGTCTGGTGTTCCCTTGTAATGCCATGCCCTGTTGAGTCTTTCCTGAACGAGATCCGCCAACGCAGCAACATTCTGCTCCCATCTCAACTTCTCATCCTCAGCTAGAGCATGCGGGATGGACGCTGGAAAGAACTGTACATGTCGCAAATTCTCGAGCTGTGGAAGTATGCTTTGGTGTATGGGTAGCCGGATAAGTTGCTCCTGCGGTATCATGTCCTTCCAGGGTAGCTGGCCCCTCGCGATCAGAGACTCGAAGGCATCTTCACCAACAGACACCAGCAGAGATCGCAGCTCCGGCCAGTGTGCCACAGACTCAATCTCAGACGAATAGATGCGCAGCTGTGGCGCATATGCTCTCACAATCCCGACATCCTCCGTCCAGCCATCGCGGAAATGAATGTACTGATTCCGCACGTACGTCCTTGCCGCTGCCACAAAGAATTTCTTGCTGCCGATGAAGAAATCGTCAACTTTCTTGTATGGTATTGACCAAAAGTCCAGATTTGGTGTGCGGGCTCGTTTGATGAGCTGATGGAAATTCCAGTCTCCGAGCTTGACGAGGCTGGCTTCGTCATAGTCGAGGGCTGGGTATACATGGTCCAGGATCAGGTGCAGAATCGGGTCGGGCAAGGTGAGGAGCTTCAAAGGCCTCTTGAAAGGTGGTACAGCTATCTGCCACCGGCTTGAAGGGGCTGTCGAGTCGGACATTTCTGGCTGAGGAGGCTGCTGCATGGCTTGAAACTGTGTCGTCTTTGTGCGACCACGACCAAATTGCGCCCGGCCGAGCTGTATTTGCGGTCGCCATATCTTCGCTTGTCGTGGCATCTACGATGCTTCCCGCGCTCTCTCCATTACTATGATCGTGGTTCGTTGAACCAGAAAACTCGCAAAGTCTTGGCATGGTCGCAGCAGTCTCCTGTCCAGTAGAGGTCAGCAAGCCTAATCATGCTCCTTCGAGCCTTCTTAACGCTTTGCCTCGAATGCTACATCGACTTCATCTCTTCGTAGAATGGTGTTCTCGGGCGCCAGACGAGCAACGCAACATCTTGATTCCGTTCCATCGTTCGCATGGCGAAGTGATTTCGAGAGGTGTGCGCCGATTGACTTGTGATAGCGAAGACTCGGGTCCGCTGGCAAGATTCTCGATGCCAGACGCCCTCCTTGCACCCTTGTCTGGAGTTTGTTCTTCGTAGAGAGCTGCACGCAGTCGACACGGATATCCTCATGACTCTGCCAATGTCGCGGACGCATATGCGGTCGCACAGACCGCCCGCTCCGACGGCCGCTTGCGCACGCTTTCGTGAATCCTTCAGGATTTCTAAGCCAGATCAAGCCCCGTCAGGCTTTCTGACTGCAGCATCCATACCCTAAAACGTCCTCGCCATATTGTAGCCAGTCGCGAGACCCAGTCCGGACCATTGAGGCCATGAAGGCGGAATTTCGATCGATGCTATACGTGCGATGTGCCGAGATTGCGAATACGCAGCAGATTGGTATCCAGAATTGGCAGACGTTGATTGCAAATTAGCTCATGGCAGATGACGATACGGCATGAGCCATCATGCCGGAAGGACATATATAGCCTGGTTGAGTAGACTGCAATCGACAGAAGCTTGTCTCTCCTCGAAGTGTCCTTTTCATAGCACCAACGATGGCGAACCAAGCTTGGCAGATCACCGCGAAGAACAAGTTGGAGCTGGTCGACCTTGGAACTCCCATCCCGAAGCCAGGTTCAAAGCAGGCCCTTGTCCGTATCAAAGCAGCTTCTCTCAACTACCGCGATGTTCTCATCGCTCAACACAGCCCAGACTACCCTGTGCAAGCGAAGAAAGGTCTAGTGCCGGGCAGCGACGGGGCCGGTATTGTCGAAGAGGCCGGCTCAGGATCAAAATGGAAGAAAGGGGACCGTGTCTTCTTGCAAGCGAACACCTGGCAGACTGGAAGCGATCCTCGCGACTTCATCCTCCATGAGACCTTGGGAGGAGGCGACACCGATGGAACTCTTCGACGATGGGCTGTGATCAACGACAACAGGCTTGTCAAGGCTCCAGATGGACTCTCGTTGGAAGAGGCATGTACGATATATACAGCTGGTGTTACCAGCTGGCATGCTTTGCAGTTCGGCCACATCAAGCTGGAACCCGGCATGACAGTGTTGACCCAAGGAACCGGAGGTGTGAGCTGTTATGCCATTCAGGTAGGCCGAGCCCAGTAGGGCATTTTGAGTGCTCCTGCTGACTTTTCGAAGATCGCAGCGGCAATGGGAGCAACGGTCATTGCGACTTCGTCTTCAGACGACAAGCTCAAAGTCGCCAAGGACCTTGGTGCCACCCATCTAATCAATTATCGAAAAACGCCAGATTGGGCCGCGGAGGCACTCAAACTTACAGATGGCAAAGGCGTGGACATTGTCGTTGATGTCGTTGGAGCCGAAAGCATTGAGCAAGCGCTCAAGGCCACACGCCATGGCGGAGCTGTGGAAGTGCTCGGAATGCTGTCCAAGGACCCAAATCAGGCAGTGAACATCGTACCGCTCATCTTATTCGGAGCCAAGACTGGTGAGTCTACTACAAGAAATCTGCGACGCCACAGACTGACGCTGTCCAGTACATGGAATTCTTGGCGCAGGTAGTCGAGAGATGTCGGAGGGCATGTCTGCCTTTTTGGAGAAGCACCAGATCCACCCTCCGATTGCCCAAACATACCCGTTTGAAGAGTTCGACAGGGCGCTTGAAGCCTTGAAGACACTTTCAGCTCCAGGGAAGATCGTCGTCCAGATCTAGAAAATTCTCGTTTTTCGACTGATGGCATCATTGGGCTTTGCCGACGCTCTTGTTGCCCAGATACTTCTTATAGTCATCGCAACTCCTCCGTACACCCTCTGCTAAGCTCACTTTCGGCACATATCCTAAGACCTCTCTTGCTCTAGAGTTGTCGGAGTAGTGAGTCCTCACAGCATCTCTGACGCTGCCGGTGTCCAGAGTGCTTGCAGCACCAGTGAAGAATGTGATTATCTCCAGGATGAAGGCAACGATGTAAGCGAGCCACATCGGGATGAAGAACCTGAAACGGGGGATATGTCCAAACTGCGCCCAGATAGCTAGAAAGAAGTCCCAGAAGTAGACTGGCTCCTGGTTCGAGATGAAGAACGCGTATCCAGCAGCGGTCTGTGTGGTAAGCATGTTTTCGACAGCTAGCACATGAGCATCCACGGCGTTGTCAAGATACATGAAATCATACAGATTGTCTCCGTCGCCGACCACGAAGTACGTCTCGCCTTTCGCGATCAAGTCATGTATCAGGCTGATCACTGCGACGTCGCCGGGTCCAATGATGGTGCACGGGCGAAGGGCACATGCCTTGAGACCCTTCTCAGCATGTGCTGGAGAGAGCACAAACTGCTCTGCCATGCCTTTTGACTTGCCGTAATGCAGAGTTGCGAATCCAAGTGGAATATCCTCTCTCATCTGGTAGTAGTCGTGATCCAGATCATCGATAACGACCGTGCAGCTGCTGGTATACACAAATTTCTTGCATCCGCTCATCAGGGTAGCCATGAGGACATTGACGGTTCCTTGGTAGTTGATAGCCTTGACCTTTTGCCATTGCTTACTGTTTCTGCTGTAGCGATAGTCTCTGGCAGGCACGATTCCAGCCGTGTGTACCACAATGTCCGGATGCAGGCCAGAGAAAGCCTTATTGACGCTCTCAGTCGACGTGATATCGGCATGTCGATACTCTGCAATTCGGTTCTGTACGTGAACATCCGGAGCGTTGAGATCCAGGACGGTAATCTTCCAGTTTGGATGTTTCGCGAGCAAAGCTTTTACAATGCCTCCGCCAAGGAAGCCAGAGCCGCCTGTCACGAGACATTGTACGGCATCACCGACCATCTTCTAAAATGTTGTATAGAAGGCGAGAGAGACACGCAAGGAATTCGTGATGAACAGGAAGAGGGTGCAAGCGCTGAAGGAAGTCGTCGTCCCATTGTGGCGCTTTGACCTTTCGCGATTGGCGGGAGCCGGGCGGACGCAGGTCCGAGATGAAGTAAACAACTCAACCCTGCCCATCAAACATGCCTTCCCAGTCGCTTCGCTTGGATTAGCATTGGATGTCAAGAACCACGCCTGTTACAAGTCTCTGCAATGCCGATGCTCAGAACAAATATGAAGCTACGCTATTTGAACTTTCTGGAATACCTCTAGTTCTCCTATCTGCATGTCGACGAGAAGAGTCTATCTCGTGATCGTCACATCCACAACATGAGTAGACTTGCCATTCGGCTGCGCATCAGCTTTCGATATGGCTGAGGTCGAAGATTGACTACCCTCGTTGGGCGTAGGCGCAAGTCCTCGATCCAGGGGCTATCCGAGCAGTCAGTAGCAGTCCCTCGCGTTGGCATTATGGCATAGACTTACCTCTACAGCCGCCGTTCGACCAATCTCCCCTTTGGCTCGGCCTCTTCTCTCAAGGTACGCAATCAATATGATAGCTGGTACCGTCAAGCATCCAGTCACAAGACTTGCAATGTACCCTTTCCGGTAGTTCGGCGCATCAGTGACCGGGTAGAAGACGAGCGGCCACCACGAGACCCAAGCGAAGTCGAAGCTGTTCATGAAGCCTGTCGTTATAGCGCGCAGCTGAAGATCGTGCCCTGTCAAGTCTGCCATCCAGGAATACCACAGCGCCTAAGTTCAGTACGTAAGCAGATTAGTATGTCACTCAGTTGAGCAGAAGCGCTCCACTCACTTGAGGGGCGTATCCTGTGCCCATGAAATAGAATGCGAAAAAGTAGGCCCCATCTGATTTCGGTGTAGAGACCAGGATGGCGCTTGTGAGGATGAAGGTGAAACCAATAGCCAGCGAGCATTGCCATCGGGAGCGAAGCTTGTCCGAGATGTAGCAATACAAGAACGTTGCGAGGATTCCCGTTCCGTGTACACCGGTTGGGTAGTTGTTCTGCTGGATAGTGCTGTAGCCACGCGAAGCCATCCAGAGAGGCATCACGTTGTTACCTAGTGCCTGCACGACGAGAGAGTACAGCATGAAGATCAGCGGCATGAGATAGAATTGCCAGCTCAGGAGGACCCGACGAAGTACTGTCCGGTCCCATGAGGTTCGCTCGGCTTGACCCAAGCGCTTCGCTGCAAAGTCTTTCTCTTCCGCTGAAAGAAATCTTGCAGCTTTGTGTTCAGGTAGATCGGGGATAGCGAACCAGCCAAAAAATGCGAATGGAATCGTCATGCAAGCGACGACGATGAAGATCAGTCGCCAAGCTGGGAGCACAGTCTCCCTGCCCTCCAAAGATTTCAACAAGCCAGCCTGGATCCAGCCGCCTGCCATGTTGCCGAGATTTCCAAAGCCGCAGAAGACTGCTGCACGAGTTGCAAGCTCTGATTGCTTATACCAGCTGCCGTAGATGAAGTGCGCGCCGACACTGCGAATAGGTGAGCAATATACGAGAGTGAGTACAAACGACACCTACAATGCGACAGCAGAGAATGCCCCCTCGAAAGCGTTGAGAACGAACACCTGCCATACATGATCGACTCGGAACGTCACGAGAGTGAGAACGCTCCAGACAGTGTTGGCCGCCACGAATACATATCGTGGCTTGACCACCGTGAGGATCGAGGTCGAAGGAATCTGAAAGATAGCGTAAGTGATCAGGTAGATTGTCGACATATAGTTGTAATCTTTGCCCTGCCACAGCGTAAGTCAAAACCCAACTCGTCGATGATGAAATTCTACCTGAAAGTTAAGCTCTTCCTTCATGCCCGAGATGTATGCTGTTGAATAAGTAGCCCGATTGATGCCGAACAGGAACCAGATGATGGAGAAGTAGAGGAGGACCGTGAAGTCGAGCTTGACGAGAAGTGATCGCTCAATCCCCGGCGGTCCCCAAAGATCCAACATCAGGCTCGAAAGCGTCTTTCTCTGCCCTTCTATCTCATTCATGGTCGAGTGGTTGTCTTGTGCTGAAGTCGATTCGGAGCGACCTGGATGGCTAAGTAGAGGGGAAGACTCGGACACGGTAGTACCGCCCGCCATCTTGAAGGCGCCGCTGGGTACTGGAGGTATAGGGTGATGGAATATGCAGCGTAGTTTGCGACATTGGAGATGGAATCCACTTCGCTTACAAAAAGCTTTGCATCCCCTGTCCCGCCTTGATGGAGACAGCAGTGAAAGTCTACAGGTCAGTACAGGGCTGCCCGAATGGCAGGAAATGGTAAGGGCCTGTGACGGAGACTATGGACCCGCGATGATGCTGTTGTTTGGCGAAGGTGAGGTCCAGTCCCAACAGCGCGTATCTTGGCTTGAGCCTGAGGCATAAGTCACGTGGCAAAGGGAGCCAAAGAGCTGCGAACAATTTCCCGACGGCTGACAAGATGCATCTTCCTTCACCCAACCATTTCACACGCCCGGCGCATTTCTTCATCTATCTGCATGAATTGCTTGAGAGGCTGACCAGACGTACTTCAGCTCCGGAGAATGCTCGAAGATCAGTGCACTCCTTCCGATATAAGGATGAAGCCTGCTGCAAATACACTTCCTGCGATCCTGGAGACTCTTCTTTCTGGACGATGGACTATCGGGCCTCGCGTTACAATCTGGTGCCGACATTCTGTTCAAGGTCCAGAGCACGCTCTCCAGGGCCGTCATGAGAACATCGTCATTCCATGTCATATCTACCACCGACCTTGTGGCAGCGTCTGAAGGCACGACTGTTCGTAAAGTGCGGCTGAACCGGCTGAACGCTCTCGGTTTCTTGTCCCAAAACATGCTCGGCATGAGCATATCGGCAACGATCATACCAGATCCTAGCCGTCCCTCAGACATACTGGCAGGGCTTAATCATCTCTTCGGTAGGCAAGCTGACTCGCCAGCCGCCTGCGAAAAGGTTGTCATCGAGGCGCCCTTCGTGTTTCTAGCGTTGCACAGCTGTTCGGTCAGCACCGGTGCGCTTCGTACATACCCGTAGTTCACGCCGCTAACCAGATCGCCACGTTCAAATATAGCATCATAAGAAAACCCGTCATTATGCAGGTCAGCACTCTGCTCACTTTGTGTGATAGATATACTCCGACGGATGCCAGATCGGTTCGCAGTCTCCCTTGTACTGCATTTCCTGTTGAGATCGGGCGAGGATGGGTTTGATTCAGACGCTCGTTTTTGCTCTTGGCATTTCAAGCATTGCAGCTCTACCAGTCACTGAAGATGTACGACATGCGATCAGAGCCGAGTCAGAGTGGGATGTAATTGTTGTTGGTCAGTATCCAAAAGCGCAGTGAAACGTCCACGACTAACTTGTGCAGGCGCCGGGCCTGCTGGCATAATCGTAGCGGATCGCATGAGCGAAGCCGGAAAGAAAACGCTCCTCATCGAACAAGGAGGACCATCATACTACTTCACTGGGGGGCGAGAGCGACCTGGCTGGCTCAATGGCACCGATCTCAGCCGTGTCGACGTCCCCGGTCTCTACAAATCTATCTTCTCCGACACAGGCAATCTCACCTGTGGGGACAAGCTCAACTCCTTCGGTGGTTGCACCATCGGTGGCTCGACTTCTATCAACGCTGGCCTCTTCTTCCAACCTCCAGCCTCAGACTTCGATCAGTACTTCCCCGAACATTGGAAGTCCAAGGACGTAGCGAAGGCCATAGCGAAGGTCCGAGCCAAGCAGCCTTTCACCGACCTCCCGTCTCAGGATGGCAAACGATATTCCGATTCAGGCTACGAACCAGTCAAGAAGTGGCTCGTGGGCGGTGCCAACTTCAGTGAGGTCGGATTCAATGAGCAGCCGAACAACAAGGTCAAGGTCTTTGGCCGTCCCGAGTTCTACTATCAGGGTGGTCAACGTAGCGGCCCAGCAAAGACTTACCTTCAGTCGGCACTCAACCGGACCAACTTCCACCTCATGAGCGGAGTACAAGTCAAGCGCGTTGTTCGCGATGGATCGAAGGCAACAGGCCTGGTTGCTAACGTTAACGGCGCGGAGACGACTATCAACGTCAGCAAAGGAGGCCGAGTGGTACTCAGTGGAGGTGCTCTCTTCAGCCCACAGTTATTGTATCTGTCAGGAATAGGACCTGAGAAAGTACTGACGAACCTCACGAAGCACGGACTGCTGAATCTCACTTCGAGTTCCTGGATCAACAACACCGCCGTTGGGAAAGGACTCTTCGACAATCCAAACACCTTCATACAGCTCCGTGGTGACAGCATCAAAGCATTCGCGTACAACTACAGCTATGTCAGCTCGACCGACAAGGACTTGTACCTCAAGTCCCGATCTGGACCCTACGCGTTTGCTGGCGAGACCTCCGCCTTCTGGAGCGTTGTCAAACTCAATGGCAGCAGCAATGGAGTTGGTGTGCAGGGTACGATGGATTCTGTTGGCTACGGTAACTACACTGGACCGAACGACATCACGTTGAACATTTACGGCACTTCTGGCATGAAGTCAACAGGTCAGGTTACACTGAACATGACTTCAAGTGCCCCAGGACCCAATGACGGACTGCTCTACAGCAACCCTGAAGATGCCCAAGTCATTGCTACCTTCATTCGGCAAATCTTCGACGCACTTCCCGCAAGCGGACTTACGTCTCTCAACCTGCCGCAAAATTCGACCAAGGACGAAATTGTCAAGTACATCACCACGCCTTCAGCCTATGCAGTCGGTTACGTCAACCATTGGTCTAGTTCCTGCAGGCTGGGGGAGTGTGTTGATGTGAACACCGTTGTCAAGGGTACACAGAACCTTCACGTCGTGGACTCCAGCATTGTGGCGCCTCTCACGACTAATCCTAGCTTTGGCATTATGATCGCTGCTGAGAGGGCGGTTGAGAGGATTCTGGCGTTGAAGTGAGGCATTCAAGCCGAGGAGATTTTACATTCGTGGGCGAGGAATTTTCTGCTCGCCGAAACTTAGAACATCCGAGACATTGAACGAGAAGCCGTTGACCTCAGAGACGACTGAAGACAACAGGATTCATGAACTGAGACCCAGACGCGCGCACTGTGCTCCAAATCGAGTTGCGAGAGAAGCTGTGCCGCATGTTGCTCCTGAAGGGCGCTTCACCCCTGGACAGGACAGCTTTCCCGACTCGGTAAACAGAACGAGACGGATTGTGGCTGCACAAACTCACGAAATGAACGGCACAATTGAGACACGGGCAACTTGTCGCTCGTCGATCTCACTTATCATTAGACTACGAAGCAACGAGGAAATCACAGACAACGCTCCAACCCTCCTCCTTTCTCTAGAAACTACCTCACTCCCCCACCCCCTCTTTCCTAACAACCCAAGTAACCATCTCCGAATCAATCACACTCCCTCTCCCCAACCCCCAACACTCCCCCTCCGCCTCCTCACACAACCCCTCCAATTTCGCAACCATCTCTTCATTAATCGCGTCCTTGACCCGCATACTAGCACACCACTCCCTCACAGCCAGAAACATCGTATCTTGCTTGAGCAATAACGCTTCTTTGGCCGTCCATACCCGTTCCATCTTGATGAGGGAGCCGCCGGCGGAGGGGAGGTGGGTGGGGAGGGTGGGGACCCAGTGGTGTTGGAGGAATTTGGATGCGTCGAAGGAGGTGCCGTCTGAGAGTTTTGCTGCGGCGGATCTGGTCACATCCCAGAGGGCTTTCAATTTCGGCGCTTTGATTGCTGGATCTTCATCCGCTGCTGTCGCACCGGCAACGATGATTTTATCGACTGTGGGGTCGTATTCTTGCCATTGGAGGTATCCTCCAGGCTTCAGAAGCTTCATCAGGTTCTTGAGTAGAGGCATCGGGTTCCCGTCTTGGACTACGCAGAGGAAGAGACGGATATGGATGATATCATAACGACCAGCTAATTTCTCCACGCTCGCCTCGTCGAAAATGTCCAATTGACCGAAGGTAATTTTGTCGCTGGTCCATTCTGGAGGTGGAGTTTGGTCTAGTGAGATATCGAACGCTTCGATCCGAGCGCTTTCTGGGAAGGTTGGAGAAGAGGCGAGAGAGGTTGACCAGATTCCGGTGCCGCAGCCTATGTCCGCTATGAGAGCGTTTTGAGGCGGGATCGGGATTGAGGGGTGCAAGAGGTAGTTGAAGCTGGAGATCCAGAGATAGTGTTGGAGGTTGAGACGGGTTGAGGCGAGGGTGTCGCGGTTGAAGGGATATTTGGATGAGGACATTGCTGTTGGCTGTGCCGTTTGGTCGGTGTATGGAGGTGATGTGAGGTAGTGCTGGGTCAACAAAAGATCGCTTTGGTGAGGCTTGGTCGAGAGCACGAGAGACTCGAGCTAGATGCTTCTGTGATAACGAATGAGTGAGATGCTCAAGCCAGATATATGTCTATCGCTGCTCAACCTGTTTGGGACATTGCTCTGTCAAGGTAATCCAAGCATACACTCTTTTTTCATACGTCGACCAATCGCAAGGCACCGTCTTCACAGAATATGGAGAATGCGATTCAAAATGCAGAAGCCTAGCTATGGAGACAAAGGCGTCCTCGAAGTGGTGTTGCTACATCTGGAAGTATCTAGATGCCTGAAACCGTTGGATCCTTCCGTTGCTATGGAGGAAAGTTGATGCCTGATTGCAGTCGCACAACCACATCCATTGGCTTTCAGGAACAGATGAGCTCTTTGCTCCATACCACAAGATGTGGCATGAGCGAGAACTCTTCAATTTTCGCGCTCATAATTTGTTTCTGAGCATGTCAGCCAAACTTCTATCATTCTCGCACTCGCAAGCTCTACCACGCTCGTCTGCAACAAGGTAATCGGCTCCTTGATGTGCTTACCAGTGCAACATTCTCCTCTGTCGTATCGGGGCCACTACCATCGCTCTCAGTCGACAGTCGTTTGGAAAATCGAGCATGTGCTGATTTCGACAAGCAATGCTCAAGCCTAGTTACTTCTCATTCGTTGAACCTCACGAAAGGAGACATTAGCGGAGATAGCACCATCGGCGTCTCAACTGGCAGTCCAGATGTATGGCAGTTCCGTTGGACATACGGACTTCATGGTTGTCGTGTCGAGACGATGGAAGAGAGCAGACGCTCGATGGAAGTCGTGCGAGCGGTGTCGCCTAAGGTTGACATCTGAGTCAGCAAAGTGCCAAGCCAAATCTCCATCGCATCTCGCCGACAGGAAGGAGGACTCCGCTGTCCAACTCGCCTCCACTTGGAGATAAAGCGGTGGCCACTGCTGGAGACGTCGTACAAAGACTTCTCATCAATTCCATCTTCCTCTCCGTCCATGCCATTGAATTCAATGCTTACTTGGAAACGCGAACCTCATCTCAAGTCGCGTTGGGAGGAGGCAGGGTAGGAAGACTTGGGATGAAGGCCTGCTTACGGCTTGCTACCAGCAAACATGGCCACCGATATGGATCTCGATGTCTACGATGACTACATTGAGCGTATGCGTGGAGACGAGTATCCGATGCTCAAGGATTCTCTATACTTGGATCATGCCGGGACCACGCTCTACAGCAAGAGGCTTATGGACCAATTCCATACCGACATGATGGCCAATCTGCACGGCAATCCGCATTCGGCATCTTCGTCCAGTCAGCGGTCTACCCAAGAGATAGAGTTGGTCCGGATGGAGGCTCTCCACTACTTCAACGCCGATCCGGAGGTCTTCGATCTGGTCTTCACAGCGAACACGACTGCTGCCATCAAGCTTGTTATGGAAGCCTTCCGCGAGCAGGAGGATGGCTTCTGGTTTGGCTACCACGTCGATTCGCATACGAGTCTGGTGGGCGTGCGAGAAGCTGCGAAACAGCACCGATGCTTTAAATCGGACCAAGAGGTCGAGCAATGGATGGAAGCCCGGCATGAGCACGCTTCTACGCCCAAGCTTTTCGCATATCCGGCCCAAAGCAACATGAATGGGCGTCGACTTCCTCTGCACTGGAGCCGGAGGCTTAGATGGGCAAGGCCAGGTAATTCCGTGTATACACTATTGGACGCTGCGGCCTACGCTTCGACGTCACCCCTTGACTTAAGCGATGCTGAGTCCGCGCCAGACTTCACTGTTCTGAGCTTCTCCAAGATCTTTGGGTTCCCTGACCTAGGTGCTTTAATTGTGAAGAAAGACTGTTCCCGCTTATTTGCATCTCGCAAGTACTTTGGAGGCGGCACGGTTGACATGGTCGTGTGCTTGAAAGAACAATGGCACGCAGTGAAGACAAATGCGCTGCATGAGCAGCTCGAGGATGGTACACTACCTGTGCACAATATCACTGCTCTCAAGTCAGCCCTTAAGTCACACGCTGAGATCTTCGGGTCGCTGGCGAAGATCGCGCAGCATACGAATGCGCTGGTCAAACAACTTTACGATGGCTTGTCATCGCTCAAACATGCAAACAGAAACCCGGTATGCTTGGTGTACAAGTCTGACAGCTCGACGTATGGTGACCGTCAAAGCCAAGGTCCAACCATTGCTTTCAATCTTCGCGACAGTCAGGACAGATGGGTCAGCACCAATGAGATTGACAAGCTGGCCTCAATCAAGGACATTCATCTACGCACCGGAGGCCTTTGCAATCCCGGTGGCATAGCAAATGCTCTGAAATTAAACCCATGGGAGATGCGAGAGAAATTCTCGGCTGGTTTCCGTTGTGGCACCGAAAACGACATCATGAACGGCAAACCGACTGGAGTGGTGCGGGTCAGCCTAGGCGTGATGAGCACACGCAGTGATGTGAGGAGATTCGTAGACTTCGTTGATGAGTTCTTCGTGGATAAGGCAGCTTCGACATCCGGCCCACCTTCACCTTTGGCTTTGAATGATGGGCCGAGCTCACGATTCTATGTTGAGAGCCTCACTGTCTATGCGATCAAGTCTTGCGGCGGTTGGCAAGTGCCTTATGACCAAGCTTGGGATATTCGGCCCGAGGGCCTCGCTTGGGACAGAGAGTGGTGCATCGTGAAGCAGGGTTCCGGCGCAGCTCTATCTCAAAAGGCACATCCTCGCATGGCGCTCATACGACCACAGCTGGACTTCAAGACTGGTCAGCTTAAAGTCAGGGTGGCCGGTGGCAGCAAAGAAATTGCCGTGCCTTTGTCGAAAGATCCCAGCTACTTCGAAAGCACCGGTCTCAAAGCTTGTAATGCATCCGTCTGCGGCGATAAGATTCAAGCACGCCTATACACATCTACCGCAGTCGCAGACTTCTTTACGGAGGCCATCGGCGTGCCGTGCACATTGGCGCGATTTCCGGCAGCGAGCCATACAAATCCTTCCATCAGGCACAGCAAACCACACCTACAACGAACCAACATTGCGGAAAGCACACCACGGCCAATACTGTTATCGAATGAGTCGCCCATACTTACCATTTCTCGATCGTCTCTCAATCGATTGAATGAGTCAATCAAAGCAAAGGGTGGGAAAGCAGCGCACCCAGCTGTATTTCGAGCCAACATAGTGCTCGCAGAGTCACCTTTACTCCCGCCTGGACAAGAACAGCCCTGGGCGGAGGATGGCTGGGCTGGCATGCAGATAGGTGAGACCACCTTCGACTTTTTGGGAGGCTGTCGAAGATGTCAAATGGTATGCGTGGATCAAGAGAGTGGTGAGAAGAATCAGGAGCCGTTCGTGACATTGGCGAAGACAAGGAGGTTCGGAGGTCGTGTGTTGTTTGGTGTGCATACTGCATTGGCATCTGGGAGCAGCGCAGTGTCTTCAAGCATTACAGCGGGTGGTGCCGTTACGACGTTCATCAGACAAGCTGATGAAATATAGATCAACGCCGTATAGCTTTGAATTGTATGATTAGAATCTAGACCGTGTATGATATTCAAGCCAAGCCTTTCAAGGATGTGTCTTATCGTCGGCCATTGGCGGCGTTACTTCACATGATGACCTCACCCCTGTCTATCAGTATCTCACACGGTCTGGAACAACTGTTCACTCTCAGCCTCAATCCCTTCGATAATAATTGTTCATGCCTCTGCGAAAGTGCATGTTCGGTCTCTACAAATTCTAGCATTGACCTAGGCTGCTTGGCACTCCGCTTGCCTGCCACCTCAGCTTCCTGGAGCTCTGCCATCTCCAAAACATCTCCACCATCAATATCGTCGGCGCATACCATCCACCACCGCCAACATGCCCGCCAAATCCGCCGCGCCGTTCGCGACGTTCCTCATCGTAGGACGTAAGTCCCTTCACATCTCCAAATCACCAACAAATCACCCATCCTCCCATCCTACTCCCGCATACACCTCATCGCGCACGCGCCCAGCTAACCTCTCCCGTTCTTCAATGTAGCAACCTGCTTCTTCCTCGGCATCCTCTTCGCAAACTTCCCCTACGACTACAACGTCCTCTGGACAACCCCACCCCCAATCCCCTCCCAACCCGACCTCAACCCCCGCGCCCAATACTTCGACCTCCAAGAAAACCACCTAAAATTCATCCACGCCTCCCCGCCGCTCATCAGCCGAATTCTACATATAGTGATTGGGACGGGGTTGTTGGGGTTTATGCTGAAGTTGTTTAAACCGACTGAGGCGAATCTGTTGTTTGATGGAGCGAGTCTGGTGCTGTATATGTGTGGTATTACGGTTTATATCGCGAATATTGTGAAGGGGTTGAGGACTGTTACCAACGAAGCTTACGGGACGAAAGTGCTGGGGCAGAGTGAGAGTATTGTGGAGAAGACGATGGAGGGGAATGAGGGGGAATTTATTGGGAGAGAAGATTCGTTGCGGGTGCTCAGTGCTTCAAATACGATTTTGGCGTTGATATTGGTGGGGGTGTTGGTGCTGCAGGCGGGTCAGTGGTATGCGCAGAGGAAGGAGGCGGAGGAGATTGAGGAGATTGATCGGAGGCATGAGGAGAAGGTTAGGAGGAAGGAGGAGGAGAGGAAGAGTGGTGGGGGGAAGGGGGAGGGGAAGAAGCAGAAGTAGGTGGAAGAAGAACAAGAAGATTAGAGGAGAAGAGCCAGGAGACTTGGGTAAGAGCTATGTTGAGGATGTGGTATTGAGTCCTGTGAAGAAGGGTGGAGATCAGTCGCGAGCAGCTCAAACCAAAGAGAAAGAGATTGCTGAAGCTTGATTCAGAGTAGACTTGGAATACCCATTACGCAATGGACAAACCATCTATCTTGCCAATACCACCACAAAATCCGAACGCTCAAATGCTGCAAAAGTCATGCCAAACACACTGCTCTCCGTTCTCAATAAGTCAAACTAACACTCTCATTCCTCCACCCCTCCTCCAAACTCCCTCTCACAAACTTCTCAAAAATAAACAACCCAACATCCTCCCTCCGCATACTATACCCAATCGCCGGCTTCCTCGTCAACCCGAACCTAATCTTACTCATCCCCAAACTCGGTCCGTTCATCAACAAACTCGGCTTCACATTCACATACCCACTGATCCCACATTGGGTATCCTTCACTTCGGAAGCTAGACGCGCTTCAAGGACCTCTTTATCCGCATGCGGGTCCTGGAGAACCCAGCGATAGAACCAGATATAGAGGAATGGGATGTCTCGGGGGGAGGATGCTGTCCCGTGATACATGCCGGTTGTAGAGACGTTGATGAAGAGGGGTCTCTTTGAGGAAGAGGAGGCGGCGGAGGTGGAGGAGGAGGTGAGCTCCCGGGCGGCGGAAAGGATGGTAGCCCCGGCGTCTTGACATATCGTCTTATCCGTCAGAGTGACTGGTTTGAAGAGGGACCATTGAAGGGTTGGGGTTCCTCCGATACCAGACACAATCGTATCGACTAGTTGACCATTGGGGGCGAGTGTGCGTTTGACATCCTCCAAAGTCCTCACATTCCCGCTGATGATGGTGAGGTTGGAATCGATGGTCTCGCGAGGGACGCCTTTCGATTCCATGAAAGTGATGAGTTTGGCGGGTGTGCGGGCGAGGGCGGAGCATTTGTAGTTTGCTTTGAGGGAGAGCGCGAGGCAGGAGCCTGCGCAGCCGCCGGTTGCGCCGAAGAAGGCGAGGGTTTTTGGTGGGGATGGCGTTGTGGTGGTGGTGGACATGTTGGTTTTCTTTGGTAGGTGTTTGTTGGTTTGGTTTGAGTACGAGGTTGGTATGATGTTGCTGGTTGTTTGGTGTCTGTTGCTTGAGTAGATGTATTGCTGGCGATTGCTTTCTTATTGTGAGATGCTTCAAACGAGAAGGGAAGAAAAAGAGATATACTTATACCAACCTTTACCCTCGCATGTCGCAGTCAGTGTATACCGACTTCACTACGTAAGGACCGACACTAAGCAGATTGCAGGAATGTCAGGCACCAGAATGGAGGAACAAAGCGCCACGATGTGCACTGCGACGCCTTCGAGTTCGGTTACGGATTTGCTGTGCCGCCTGAGCCAGGTACAAAGTAGGAGTGTAGCGCACGAAAGCAATGCGAGCTGAAGAGGAGTTCGTCCGGTCCACACAGAAGGAGAGGAGGGTCGGATTGTCGGAAGTCGCGGCTAGAACGCGAATGCGAAGTCGACTTCTGGCAGCTCAAAGAGTTCTTCCGGCTCGTGAGGGTCGCTGATTGGGCCGGAGCTGAGACCGACGGGCTTTTCAAAAGGATGGGCATGAGTGTAGGTGAGCATTTGACACATGCCAAAAGCCGTCGATGAACCAAATGAAAGTGGGAGAATGTTAGAGACCTGTGCATGAGTGTCGGTTCCTGCATTCAAGTGGCGAAGTCTTTTCTGGTGAGGACCCTATCTGCCTGTTCCTGAACGCAGCTCTTCGATTGCTTCTCAGTGTGTGGCATATAGGCTGATCTCGTTCCGTCCTCTGCAGGACGCAAGACCCTTGCTATTGGTGGATGCTGCACCCAGGTCCTGGCCATGTTATGGGTAGAGAGAACTGCTTTCGAAGCATACCCGTCCTGGTTGCCTCAGCTTCGTAGATCAAGAGCTGATGGCAGAGACGTGGAGGCTGATTGTCCGTTCTGGTACTGCCTCGCTCAAACGGTATGGAGTCCCAGACGCGCATGTGCCCTTGATGGGTGGAAAGTGAGCGAGATCCTGCTTTAGTTCTGATCTGGCATGCCTCCCGGTATCAACTGGAATAAATTAGCCGAACATCTATACCCCCGATACACCACTTGAACTGACCATGCACACATTGTTGCCATTGAGAAGTATCTTGGGAAGCTTGGTGTGCGCGCCGGTGTAATCGCTGTATTGGGATCAGTCTGAATCCATTTGGTAGCGATTTCGAGGGAAGGCCTCACTATTCGGTCACATCTTCGAGAACCATATCTGCCACGACAATCAGTAACATGTCAACACAATATCAGATTCCTGTTATCAGACGTACTGACGAAGTCATCGAATCCCAAAAGGGTGCCGCTGAATTCTGCTCTTACCGTTAGCAATATGTCCTGTTTGCAGATGAATTCAGTCTACCTTTGTCGCCCTTCATGATGACCCAGATGGGCGACCCGACACAGCGATCGATCAGCTCGAGAGGAAGTAGCTGAGAAGACATGTCGTGGGGCCGATGTGTGGTGGTCGGCTATTGCATGTTATTCGTTGGCAGTCAGTATGGAATTGAAGTGGTGAGCGTGACAGCGCGTTTAAAGTTTGCGGAGAAAGTTCGGAGGTGCCTTGCCGCCTGGAAAAGCTCCAATGATGTTTCGATGCTACTCTGCGACTTCAACGACCTGCAACTTGAAGGGAAGAGTGAGGAGAGTGTTTGGCTTGGAAGGACTGTTTGGTGCCTGGTGCCTGGAGCTGCATTCAGATCAGCCGATGAAATGATAAACCGCCAATGCCCATGTCCCTCCCACCGCCCGTCTGGTCAGATGTGGCTCAACGACTCCGTCCAACCGCCCAAATGGCCAGCGACATGGCAAAGGCCGCTGTGCTCGAGAACGTCGCCGTCTTGCCCACACCGATAGCCACGCCCCGTCTGCCTTCCACTCGACCTCTCGACTACCGATGGGACAAGTCTCGAGGCATTCTATTCAACAATGCCAAAAGAGTCGTCTCCCAGGACCGGACGTGGTGCTACAGCAATGGCATCGTTTTTGGGCATACCCCAGCCTCCAAGAGATTCGCGTCGAGAGAGGTAGGCTCATCTATGCGCAAGCCTGAACCACGATCCAGTACTTCAGTCGACAATCCACACCTGGGCGGCTTCGCAACTTCAGGTGGAGGAGTCGCGTCCTCGAAAGAGTTGGCGGACATGAGGAGTGAAGTGAATGGGCTCAAGAAGGAGATTGAGGGACAGAAGCAAGAGAACGCTACATTGCGCTATCAGACTACTGAAAAGGACAAGTCTCTGGCCACACTACACCGGGACACGAAGGAGTTGCAGAATCGACTGGACAGGACCGAGAAGTTGCTCAAAGCTGAAACAGACAAGTACACCCGCGAGACGAAGGAGACATTACGATTGCAGGGCGAGATCAAGACGAGAGATGCGGTAATCAATCAAGCTCAGACCCAAATCAAGAGTCTAGAAGAAACCATTGCCGATGTGACCAACAAGGGTAAGGAGGCGGCAGAGAAGATTGCCCTCGAAAAGGAGGAACAACGACAATCGCTCGAGAAAGAAATCGAATACATTCGTGAACTATCCTCAGAAGGTCTATCTAGCAACGAGCCGCTCTTAGCAGCAGCCCGCTCAGATGGCGAACAGCGCGCACAAGAACGTTTCGACAAAGAGCTCCAAGACCTCAAGTCTGCGCATCAGGTGGACCGGGCAAAGGCTCTCGAGACAGAACGTAAGAATATTGCGCAGAGGGAGCTCAATCCTCTTCAGAGGCAGGTGCGCGCGCTGGAGTCAGAACTGCAAGACGCCATTCAACGTGTGATAAAGATCTCTTCACGAAACAACGAACTCGAAAAGATCTTCAAGGCCAGGATGGCGCGTGGAGAGGCCGACCGACGCAACTACGCAGCTTATCGAGAGCTCTTCGTACCTGTGAACAACGCCAGCTATGCTCTGTTGAGGCAACTCCGAGACATGCAGAACCACCTCAGTAGGGAATCGCAGGCATGGCATGAATCAGCAAATGCGTTCCAAAGTACACAGCAGCTGCTCGTTTTCCGCCAACAAGCCAAGTACAACTCGCTTAAAGTATCAATAAACGACTTTTTGGCCGGCAGACGACAGAACGCACTAGCAGCCAAGGACAAGCTGCGCGACCTGGGCGATCGACTTGAGGCAGATCTGAGGTCATTGACCAACCAAGCCCACGACAGCCGCACATTGACAAGACACCTCCACTTCGCTGAGCCTGTTGAAGCAGAGAGCGTCGATCTTGCTCACACGATCTCCAATGTGGCCGAGTTCTACGCGCGCAAGGCACAGTGTAGTGAGAGGCTTCTGGAGATAAACAAGGCAATTGAATCAGCCTCTGAATCTGGTGCGGATGCGCAAATGCTTCGAGAGGAGGCCAACACTGTTTGGAAGATGTCAGACATGTACCAGCTTTTCATCCTCCACTCTATGGCAGTCCGGGACCAGCAGTACTTCAAAGCATTGCTGAGCAATCTCGTTGAGGCTGAAGTCTATCTGCGGTCAAGAGATTTGGTCAATGATCTCCGATACTCCAAGGCCTCATTCCATGACATTGCTGGGAAAGGAGGACCTGAGGAAAGCAAGATCAAGGGTCAAGGAAGGGATGCAACTAGTGCGTTAGAGGAGTATCAACGGTCTCTTCGGAAAGCAGTCATCTATCAGGAGGAGCTGGGGCAGCTGGATCGTGCAGAGATTGAACGCCAGATCAATCAGCTCATCGCTCGCGAAGAACGAACGATCCAGGGGCTCATGGGGCGGCTCACTCGTACGCGTG
Organism: Pseudocercospora crystallina; assembly: GCA_003666085.1. NCBI lineage: Eukaryota > Fungi > Ascomycota > Dothideomycetes > Mycosphaerellales > Mycosphaerellaceae > Pseudocercospora > Pseudocercospora crystallina. Next base: position 40,144 of record QQNG01000255.1, read on the forward strand.
ACACTGCGCTCAAAGTCAGAAGACAGCGAGCGATTGGTGCTACGGTGGCGTCGTCTCGCAGCCTTGACAAACTGAGAAGTGAGCTCCACTCCTCTGTGGCGAAGCACAAGACACTATCAGCAGCCCGAGTTGACAAGTTACCTCCCCTTCGAATGTCCCGCGAGGACCGTGAAGCCTCTTACAGAAGAAGAATTCGTTCGGCCTTAGAGAAGACCTCGCCTGAGAACTTGATGCAATCATACGAGTCAGAACTTCGACTTGCGCAGAGAGACCAAGCGAAAAAGACGTCCCAGGGCATTGATCCAGATAAGGGTTTAAAGAGCCGAATCAAGACTTTGCCAGAGAAGATTGCTATATTGAAGGCGGTGATGGACGAGAAGAAGCATGCGGGTCGCAAGACACGACAGAGGCGCAGGATAGAGATGAAGCTTTTAAGATCCAAGAAGGCGGCGGCGGCGGCGGCGGGAAACGATAAGCCGAAGACAATTCACTCCACAGACTCAGCAGGAGAGCCTAACCAGGATAAAGCGGCAGACTCACACAGAGCATCTTCAGGACTCAATCTCAGGCCAACTGAAGTGAAGCAGGCTGGACACATGTCGTCATGGGACTCGGCTGAATTCGATGGAGCTCGCACGAAAGCCCGAAGCTCTTGTGAAGACGTACAATGGGCGACCTTGAGCGAAGCATTACGATCTCAGCCAGATCAAGCAATGAGCCTCTCGACCCCTCATGAGTCGATAGACAAGGTCCTGGACAAGCAAACACCGGCAGAGCGCGGTGATCCCAGTCACTCACTCGACGAGTTGACGGGGCCGATGACCAAGGAACCAAATCCCGCCGAGGTCGAAGCCGCGCAGTCTCAGTCGTCCAATGGCTCTTATCGGCCGGACAGCTTGTCGGAGGATGAAGAGGCCCTTTCGTCGTCCGTTGAAAGCCTAGAGCCTCAGACGATATTAGATTTCCAGATTCCTGCCAAGGACTATCGCGAGGCTGTTGTAGCGTCTCCGAACTCCGACGCAGCGTTTTGGTCCCACAAGCTCTACAAAAGCTCGGACGGTCGACGCACGCCTACGATATACTACTGCCAAAACTTCTACTCGGCAGAGAAACAACTCAAGCTTTTCTTGAACGAGCCAGTGGTTGGGTTCGACCTCGAGTGGGAGCAGTTTGCTACAATGAACAAGCACGGCATCAAGGAAAATATGTCGCTTGTTCAAATTGCAGCGGAGGACAAGATCTGTCTGATACAGATTGCGCGATTCGGAGGCAAGACTCCGGGCGAGCTAATGCCTCCATCTTTGCGTACAATTCTGGAGAATCCGAACATCGTAAAGGCTGGGGTCAACATCCAGGGCGACGCTCGTCGAGTGCGAGATCTTTTTGACGTCCACATGAAGGGCATCTTCGAGCTGAGCCATATGTACCGTTTGGTTAAGTTCGCGGCTACTGAGCCCAAGAAGGTTAGTTTCAAGCTTGTGAGCTTATCAGAACAGGTACAGAATGTGCTTCTGCTGCCTTTACTCAAGGGCGAGGTACGTGTGAGCGCCTGGTCCAGGCCGCTGAATCAACAGCAAACAACGTACGCTGCAGCTGATGCTTACGCCGGCTTTCGATTGTTTCATCAGCTAGACAATGAACGCAAGTTGATGAAGCCAGCTCCCCCAAGGCCTGCATTCTACGAGACCGGACTGCCTATCGTTCTTCCGAATGGAGAGAAGGTCGAAAGATCGAAGCAGAAGCCTCGAACGAGCTCCAAAAAGGCTGCTGTACCGGGCGCCGATGCTGAAGAAGAGGAAGACGACGAGTTCTTCGATGCGTTGGAAGAATTGCCTGACACCTATGACCTCAATGCAGCTGGTGCCCCTGCTACTGAGTCTGCTTTGAAGACGACTGCCGATGACGGAGAGAACCCTGTTGAATCTGAAGGCTCTTCCTATCCTGTTCTGCCCCCGCTCCCAGAAGTATCGACCGAGCAGCGACCGACGACAACCAAAAGGCCGGCAACAAAGAAGACAGCGTCCGTCTCTTCCAAGACATCAGAGGACAACCCTGTGGCACCGAAGACACAGTCTCTCCAGAACCCGCAAACGCAGCAAGCAGATGCCTGGGTTGAACAGCACATCGCTGCTCGCGAGCACCAGCCAAAGAAGCCAGTCGGAAACGCCAGCCTTCGCGCCTATCACATCTGGCATCACCAATCGTTCACCTTGCAAGAGGTCGCTTCGCTATGTCGCGAGCCTCCACTGGCCTTGACGACAGTGGCGAGCTATGTGATGCAGGCTCTTAAGGAGGAGAAACTACCATTTGACGCGGCCAGGGCGAAAGAGGCGTTGGAGGTACTGCCCCGGACTGTCTGGCCTGCTTATCGAGGGGTTGTTGATGTTGGTGCGAAGTGAAGCCTGCTGCGATCTTTTTTTATTTGATGGGCATAGCGGAGGCGTTTGCATATGTATCTTCCACGACATGGGATCTTTCGGGGTTTGCGTTCGAGCAGCGAGCGCTTGTGTATAGACCATGTACAGTCAAATGCACCGCAGACAGAGGAGACACGGCACGAAATGCACCACACATTCTCTGCTCTTCATGATCGTAATCATATCTCATGATCAACGTAATACCATTACTGTATCACGTCATAGCATATCGTAACATTCCCCTCCCTTCTTCTCTCTTGCGTTTTCTTCATCATAACGGCCTAACCTTCTCCCCCTTCCAAAACCCCATCAACTCTCCCGTCTCGCCCACCCATTCTCTCACCCCATTCACAGCAGCCTTGGCCATCCCACTCTGCGTATTACTCCTCTTATGTCGTGTTCTTATCTCTCCAACGCCTCCGTTCGTTCGCGTCGTCTCCTGCCCAGGACTTATGAATGAACTCCCTTGGCCCGTCGCATATTCAGACCCCATGCTCGGCAGCACATTCTCTCCTGCGGATAGCGAGACGAAGAGCGCGAAGGGCACGAGCCAGACGTTTAGACCGAAGAAGGAGGCGATTTCTGTGAATGTGGGGATCTCCCTCGCCTGCTCATAATAACTGTATCGGCCGCCTGAGCTGCTGTGATGACTCGGCCCAGCACTGAAATGTCTGAACCATAACCAATGATTCGCCAAAACCAATACACAGGATGCCAGGAAGACGGGATCTGTCAATTTCACGACGGGAAAGCGTCGAAGGTTTAGACTGTAGACCACATGGCTTGCGATACTGAATGCGCTGAGGGCGAGAGGGAATCGGTCGATTGCTGCTAGGGCGATTTGGAGGGCGATTATGATGTAGATGAGGCGGGTGAGGAGGCGTTTGGAGAGGACGGTGTGTTCTTCGACGAGCTCGGAGAGGTAGTAGAGGCCGGAGGCGATGGCGAGGGTTAGGAAGAGGAAGCCAAGGGAGAGGCCGAGGTAGCCCTAAGAAATCAGTATGATGTTGTGGCTCCCATGGAGGGAGTGCGTACTAGTAGTGGTAATATCCACATGTTTGGTTATGGAGGAGGAGGATGTGGAGGTGGAGTTGATGTCGCATGCTCGAAGTGAGATTGACTTTTGGAGATGATCGCGCGCGGGCAAGGACAGGTTGCTTGGACTGTCGCGTATCCTTGCATCTCGCGTCTGTGCGGAGCTTATCGATAAGCCCGCAAGTGAATCCTCGAATTTCTTGACTTTTCGATTCAGAGCAATAACAACACCAGCACGATCGCTACATACTCGTCGCATAACGACATAATACTCACTACCCTACGGCCACTGATACTAAGCGACCGCCACCATGTCTCGCCCCGAAGACACCCTCCCACCCGACCTCTTCTACAACGACACCGAATCCCGCAAATACACCACCTCCTCCCGAATAAAAAACATCCAAGCCGACATGACCAACCGCGCCCTCGAACTCCTCGACCTAGACGAACCCTCCTTCATCCTCGACCTCGGCTGCGGTTCCGGCCTCTCAGGCGAGATCCTCTCAGAAAACGACCACACCTGGGTCGGCATGGACATTTCCTCTTCCATGCTCGCCCAAGCCCTTGAACGCGACACAGAAGGAGATATGTTCCTCGCGGATATAGGGCAAGGGGTGCCGTTTAGGGCGGGGACGTTTGATGCGGCGATAAGTATCAGTGCGATTCAGTGGTTGTGTAATGCGGAGACGGCAGATGTGAGTCCCGAGGGGAGGTTAAAGAGGTTTTTTGATGGGTTGTATGCGAGTTTACGGAGGGGAGGGAAAGCGGTTTGTCAGTTCTATCCTAAGAATAACCAACAACGATCTATGATCTCGAATGCTGCGATCAAAGCAGGTTTCGGGGCTGGGATTTTGGAAGATGATCCGGAGACGAAGAACGTCAAGTACTATCTAGTGCTTACGGTTGGTGGGGGAGATGTGAAGAATACCGTGAACGGAATGGATAATGTGGATGTGATGGATGCGAGGAGGAAGGAGAGGAAGAGAGGGCAGGATGTGGGGAAGAAAGGGAGTAAGGCCTGGATCATGAAGAAGAAGGCCCAGATGGAGGCCAAGGGAAAGGTTGTTAAGCAGAGCTCCAAGTATACGGGAAGGAAGAGGAGGATTGCGTTCTAGAATATCCAGAGACAGAGATGAAGAACGCAAATTTGGAGCAAAAGACCGGAATGGGCATTTAGCCTGGTCACTGAGGAGGATGAGCACAGCCTCGAACATCCCTCTTCAGCATCGAAGTCGAAGGGTACTTCTCATCCAACGAGTTCCCACCCCGGCGCTTAACCACGGCAGACGGATAAGGAAGAGAAGTGTTTGCCACTGTCACAGGGATATATGGGATATTTGCCGGACGATCCCGAAGTGTTGGAACTTATTGATCCTACCCGTGAGCATGACCTGCTGGTGGCCGTCTTCACGGGAGCCTCCTGGCCAACGGACTGGAAATTCTGGGCGCTTAACACTGCAAGGCCAGACGACCGGCTAAGGAACACCTCATCACGGATATGTGCTTCGCCACAACACACTACTACGCTACGCCTTACAACGCATCCTAGAGTTCTATGATACCCGTGCACATCGCATTCTCATTGCACATTTACGCGCTCGAGCTGGAGGGGACGCGTATTGCTATGGTGATCGTCACACAACGATCCTCGAGACCTCTTGACGGCCGACCTCACGCCGCTTTATCGATCTACCAACATCAGGAAGAAGGCTGCATGCCAACTGCATCTTCTGCACGTCTTGTGAGGAGCCGATGTCATCCTGCTAAGCGCTCAGATACCGAAGTGCTGTGCCTTGCTGATCAGCGTCGTCGTCACTGAGCATGAGGCTGAGAAGTAAACGTGTACCATACGAGCGAATGCAGGATGAGGGAATTCGAGACTGTTCTAGTTTCATCGTGATCGATTTGCGCTTCGCTACCTACTACCTACTCCTGTCGCTACTACTTCATGAGCCGCCGAGCTCGGTGCCGAAATTTTGAGCCAGTGATGGCCAAACAGTCTGTTTTCCACCTAAGAAGTATCTTTTTCGCTAAACTAATTCGATTCGTTCGTAAATTCATGCGCTGCATCGAGCTGTAAGAGCTGGGTATCCAAAGTAAAATTAATGCCTTCGCTAAAAATGATGCAGTCAAATACGTATGCCGAGCATGAGGCGCGTGGGCATCATGGGCAGTAGTGAGGTCGTGAGTGGAAATGTTAAAAATGCTTGCCTCGCCAATCGAATAAAACCAAGCAACCAGTAAGGAGCGTGCGTCGTAAGGGGGCCGGGCGGAGTAGGTGGGTGTGTATGGCAGTGAAAGCATCAAGCCTGCACACCATTCACCTCAACCTCATACCCCTTCCCCTTCTGCTCCCTCGCCTTCGCCAGCATGAGTTCGCGCATCCAATCGATCCTCTCATCCTTTGACTTGACAGCGAAATGATGCGTCTTGCCATGTGAAGCGAGAGATTTCTTGTTCTCGCCTTCTTTCAATGCGGGAACGAGCTGGAATGCGAATGCTGTAGGATCCATTTGCGTAGAGGAGCTTGATGATGACGACGAGGAGGACTTGATGTTGAGGGCTTTGAATGCGGACGTGAGTTTATGGTTTGATGAGACGGAAGAGCAGGCAACAGCGTAATCATCGACGTTGATGGAATCCTTGACTTCCGCAGAGAGGCGCGCGGAGGTATGTTGAGTAAGTTGAGTCCCCTTAAGACGGAAATGAGCGTCTTGCCATTCATGGCGGAGAATCTTGTTCTTGCGTTTCTTCATCCAGCCTGCCTGGGTAGTCTCCGGTCCATATCCGAAAGTCTTGGTGACAGGGCTGTGTTTTGCCGGGTCGCGGATGGAGGTGCTCCGTGGGATGCTGCCGGAAGAGTTGGTTGTGGAGATGCTTGGACGAGAAGCAGTGTCTGAGGATGGGGAGAAGACCTCGCCTTCCTTGACGGATGGAAGCATACTGGGACGACGCCAGTGTGGTGCCTCATTGCGGGAGTGAGATCGAGAGAGTTGAGGGCGGAACTGCATGTTTGGTGGCACCGATTGGGATGCATCACGGGCAATGGGAGCGGGTTGGGGGATGGTGGCGGAAATGTGAGGTACATCCATCTCGGATGCTGGAGTCCCCAGACGGTAAATCTGGCCTGGAGAGGCGGTCGCGCTGCGGCAGATTGACATACCGGCGGCGACCGGCGTTTGGGTAGAGGCAGATTGCGGAGATGCAATCGCTGAGCGGTGAAGCTGAGGTCCCGCAGATTGAGATCGTGGGATGTCCAGTTTGGGGAGGTTCTGGAGCTTTTCGTTGGGACCGGGTGTGTACTGTCTAGGCTGTAGCACGGCAGGAGCTTCGTGGTGTTGAGGCATCGCTGCTGGAAATGGGCTGATTGATTTGGAAGGGAACATCTCGAACGGTGGAGTTGGTGGCCTGGTCTCTTCTATCGGAGATTGCATGTGTTGGAAGCTCAGAAATTGCTTCACATTGTCTTGTGGGTCGCGAGAGCCAAGCTGATTGAGCATGTCTTCGTGAAGAGCAAACTCGGGCAACTGTCCAGGGCCGAGCAGGTCAGAGGAAGCGACGACAGAAGGGAACCCAGCCGACTGAAGGCCAGCAGAGATCATGGGAGCCTCTGTGGTTGCGCGGAATGGATCTTCCAAGCGGAGTTGGCCGTGAACCTGAGCTTGAGGTTGAGGCTTGACATTGGGGATCAAGTTGTCGGCAGTCGATGCGTTACCTGGGTTGCCGGCCACATAGATGTGACCTCCTCTGGTAGGGCTGATGGGAAAGCGACCGATTCCTTGATCATTTTGAAGTTGTTCAAGCTCCCGCTGTTGCTTTCTCCACTTCGCGCAGCGTTCACCTTTCGCACACTTGTGTGGCTTTGGTAGCAATTGCTCAATAGCAACGATGGAAACGGATTCTGCAGGCGTGATGACATCGTTGACTTTTGGTACCTTACGGCCTCGGCGTTTCTTGCCGCCAGATGGGCTTGTGGAACGATGGTCATCACCAACAGGCCACTCCCCGATACGGCCACGGCTTGGCGAGCGTCGTGAGTTTGAAGTGCAGGGTCGGCTGATGTCTTGGAAAGGAGTTGGCTGCGGGCTCGGATGACCCTCTTCACCCTTCAGCAGACAGATGGCATTCCATAGCTGGTGGCGTTTTCCAAAGGAGGTAATATCAAGCTCCTTGAGGTCTTCGAACTTTAGGTCGAGAAGAACGTTGCCGTTAATGTCGTGGATGTCAAAGCATTCGATGACGTTCGAGTCAATACCGGTCTCGTACATCCAATCGATCACCTGCTGCGTTGACCATGATCGAATTTGAGCCTCAGGGTCGTTTAAATCTGCCTCAGGTTGTTGCAGCGCGGACTCGATTGAGAAGCTCTGGTCAGGTCGTGATGTGATGGGCGTGATGGTTTCGTCCGAGAAGGCAGTCTCCGTCCGGACAGGAGGCTGCTCTTTGGGCAGAAGTGGCGACATCTGGAGTGCATACTCGAAGTCAAACTCTGCGGAGACTTGTGATGAGCGGAACAGATGCGGTCCTTTGGGTCCCTCCACAGGTTGGATCCGAAGATCCAGGATGTTCCTGCTCTGCGTGCTGGTTCTTGGACTAGGCGTCCGGGCTTCATCGTAAGATGAGATTGTCGTTTGACTTCTTCGTCTGCTGTCGTACTGGATTCATATTAGGTCAAGCCCAACTTCCACAGACAACGTTGATACTCACAGAATCGAAACTGCCTTTGGGCGACATCTCGTCAAAATCGCTGTCATCCTCGAAATCGGTATCGAAGATCTCTGTCGCCTCTGATAGTTGCGATATGGGTCTAGATTGGAACATCGAAGCCGTCTTCATTCTCGAAAACATCTCTCCTCCCGCCTCCAGAGGCGTGATTGGGGTGATGGCCTGCATCACGGATGTCTGCACAGTCTGGGTTCAGAGAGTGAGGGAGTCGTGTTCGACAGTTGAACGATCGTCAGTTCACTGTTGCCAGTGTATCATAGTCTACACCGCAAAGTTGTATGTACGCTTGCGGCACAGAAAGAAGGTCGCGAGATGGTCTCCGTGCGCGGGTGGGCGTTGTGGAGGCCTTGTATACAGGGCGGACGTCGTCCTCGTTGCGCGCGCATAAGCTCCGACATGTTGTGCAGCGCTCCCTCGTCCTGTGCAGGGCTATTGCTGGCGCCAAAAACGGTCTCATAGGGTGCATGCGGCTGCATGTCGACCGCCTAGGCTCTCCAATGGCTTCCTGTAGGTGATGGCTGGGGTTACTCCCGGCATGAGATTCGTGAGTGACGGCCGAGTCATCCTTGTCACGCACACCCAGCCAGAGCACAAGAGCCGGGCGCCTACGCACGATTGGCCGTGAAGACGCAGAGCTAGAGCTGTACTTGACTCGCTCCTTCCTAACGCGGCCTTATTGCACATAAGTAGCTCTGAGCGGAAGGCAAAGAGAGCTAATTAGCCAAAGATAGAGACTCTCTCTTAGAGTTGCGTCTTTGCTCAGTTGACTTTCACTTGACTTTCTGATGGATTCGTCTCGGCGATCAACTCAAAAGGCGAGGACGCTTCGGGACGATGCGGCAAACTCACGCCGGACGACTGCCCTGCTTTTCGCGATATCGAGAAAGTGTGATGTGAGAGTGTCGGTTCCGAGGCTCTGGCTTCAATATTGAGATGGTCGCATGGTCGCCTGCTGCAGTCTCTTGAGCACCGCAGCGTTCGTGTAATCGTGTTCCAATCTCGCTGCGACGCGACATCCGGTGCCTGACGCGAATAGAGTGCTTGCAGCACGACCGAAAGTGCTCGCATATCGCGACGCAAGGCACACAGGCACACGAGTCGCACAAATTGACTCCCAGACACCGCTGCACGACGGCCACGAGAGAACATCGATGGCGTTGTGCCCGTTGTGCTCCGGGTGCTTTGTGCGCCATGTCACGACAGCAATGTCCACAGGTCACAAGAAAAAGCACATGCCATTGCGGGACCGACGTGCAGTACGAGGCCTGGGAAATGACACCGATATCGTCCTATAGCGTGTTCGATAGGGTGGCGAATGGTGACATGTTTCCACCCGAGTGAACGACGGTGGCAGGCAGGCTAGCGGACGTGGATTGCCGGCCAGCGGAGTCTGCATCGACGGGGGAAAGATGCGCGTGGTCCAGGAGAGAGCTGGGCGGCCGAGAGCGGTGATTCTCGCAATAATACGCTGCCATTGCGCTGGTATCCAGTGAGAAATCTTGCAGCAGGTTTCTCGGTTACGCGACTCCACCCGCAGACTCGAGCTGTCGACATGCTCGCCAGAGTCCTGGAGCGAACATCCCGAACGCCCGATGGGAAAAGCATGGTCTACAGACTTTGGTCTGGACGATGCAAGGCGTTGGTATGGACTGTTCCATGCGTGGAAGAAAACGGGCTCCCACGAGGAGTGTGATGATGGGTGCGCCATGGTCGCCCTCGTGGAAGCCCGTCACGACCGCTCTCCCTCTGTTCATGCGTCCCCACCGTCCAGCAGAAGGCGTGTCGTTGGTGTGGTCGATGTGCCCAGTTCGAGCGGCACCCTCGACGCCACGGCCCATCCCCCGCTCGGCAAGTTTATCTCGCAACGGCGCGAATGATGCTGTCTGATTCGCCATTGCAGGCATCTTCCATCACAGGCCAAGGCCGCTAGCGCTGCAGGCGCTCGACTTCATCACACTCCACGACGACCGCACTTGTCCATTCAGCGCTTCCAAGTCCTCTCCCGCACGCTGTCACGCTCTCAATGACCCACTGACACTTTACACACTTTCTCGCTTTTCCTGCTCTGCCTGCGTCTGTCGCCAAAGGCGGCTTCAGTCTCACCCAATGGTGCCGCTGCTGATTTTAGCCTGCAAAAAGGGCCTTGCTGGACTCCCAGCTATCCTTCTAAACTTCGGCCCAGAGGATCGCTGACATCTTGTGAGCTGGTCACGGACTCGCGGTGTTACGGAATACTCGTTGCAGACCGCAGGAGCTGCTCCTCATCGGCAGCATAGCTCTATTCGGTCGTCCTGCAGGTCCTGGATGAAGAGTCGGGAGGCTCTGCTGCAGGACTGCCGTCGTGGCTGGCAGCAGAACTCACCTGGCCATAGCTGACCGCTGGCACATCATGCAGTACATGCAGACGCATGGATGATCCCCATGTTTGCAACGGTCCGCATCGGGCACCTATCGCGGGCTAATGCACGCAAGCTATCAGTTTTGTGATCTTCTGTAACCGAGCCAGCACAACATCAGAATGCGGTCAACCACGACCCACTCGGTGCCGGCTTCGTTGAGAAAGCCCATTTACTGACAGTCTAGTAGGCTGCCATGGGGCAAATAGCTGAGAAGACTGGGCAAGTGAGGCTGCCTATCGCCCAAAGACAGATCATCTTCATGAAAAGAGTCTGCCAGTGCCGGCGCAGGGTACGCCAGTGGGGCCAAGTGCGCTCGCATTCAACCAGCAAGCACAAGCCTTTTAGCGGGCATATGCCATATTGCGTCTTTGGCCAGTCGGGTGACCGCATGTGCAGCAGCAAGAATAGTGCCAACGAAAGCGGGCCGTTCGATTCGACAGACATGCAGCCACCAGCTCACAACGGCCAATAGCTACATGGTTAGCCTTTCACGAACCCACCTCAATTAACAGGAAATGGCAGGAACCCCACACGCTCGAGTCCCGCTTTAATGCACATTCATACCTCCTCCAAGAATAGAATCAAGGCATTTAGCTCAGAATATCTTCGAGAGAGGAGATATAAGGTACCTCTCCCACCACTCTCTCACCAACTCAGCAGTCGTTGATCGATTAATTTACAGTCTTTTTTGCCTCGTTCCTTCGAACCAAAGCCCGCAGGCCAGGCTTTGTACCCTGTCGTTTAATCGAAAGCATCTCGGTCCCCTGCTCGTGTTCCCGGCCATTGTTGCGGTCGGCACCTTACTGTACATATACACTCATGTCTTCTTCCGCGCAGACTCCGACGGCCTCATCCAAGCAGACCTCCAAAATGGCCGCGCCCAAAAATGCGCCTTCTTCGGATGCGAAGTCAGTCGCATCGAAGATGCATAGGCGTTCGCGGTCAGGTACGTTTCTTTCTGGGGTGCATGGTTCGCGCGAGCTTTGAGGAACTGACTTGTTTCAGGATGCTTTACTTGCAGATTGCGAAGGAAGAAGTGCGAAGAAGGCAAGCCTGCTTGCAAGGCATGCAGACATCTTGGCCTTCGATGCGACTACAAGCGACCGATGTGGTGGAGCAATGGCGAGCAGCGAAGAAACCAGAAGGAGGTCATCAAGAATGTCATCAAGAAGACGCAAATGTCCAAGAAGCAGGCTCAAGCTTCCCAGCAGCCACTCAACACCAGCTCGCCGCCACCACCTCTCAGCCATTCTGTGCCATCATCAGCGGAGGCCCCGTTCGCAGAATCCTTCCCTCAATCGAGATGTGGATCAGAAGGCTCTCCTCTTTCGACTGGCTACGACTATCCTTACGCTTCACCCGATGGCTACTTCGCGATGCCACCGCCCGCGCAACCATTCCTCCCATCAGGGCCCTACCCAATGTTCTCGCCCTATGAAGTCGACATCAAGACCGAACGCGAGATCTTTGTCAACAACGTTGCAACACGCAAGGACTCGACCCTCTCAACCTTCAGCACTTACCAAGCGCCTCCGAGTGAGAGTGGCGTGTCTGGCTTCCCGGCCGACAGCTGGATCCAACAGGAGCACTTCGAGAGCACATGCGAGGAGTTTGGCACCGAAGAGCCAGTCGACTTCAACTTCTTCGAGTTCCCGCATGGCCCAATGACGCCCAACCACGAGACGGTGATTAATGTTGAGGACTGCGACAAGCACCTGCTTAATCACTTCCTTGACAAAGTTGCGAAGTTGATCTTTCCTGTCCTTGATGCCAACCAGCACGGTTCGGCGCGCGCAGATGTGATCCTCCCAGCATTGGAGTCGAACAAGGCATACCTGCACTGTTGTTTGAGCATCGCAGCCACGCATATGAAGGCAACTGAGGGTGTTACTGGCGAGCAAGTCGACAACGACATTGTTCGTCATCGATACGCTGCTGTTTCTGAGCTCTGCGATGCCCTCAACCTGGACAGCCACCACGCTCAGATTCTCGAGGCAACCCTTGGCATGATCTTCTTCCAATGCTCAGTCGGAAAACCCAACGATGCACTTCCAGATATCCCATGGCACCAACACTTTCAGGCAGCAACAAGCTTGATCCACAAGCTGGACCTGCAGAACAGCGTGATCGACATGGCTGGAACGGGACAGCACCCACCCTTCAACATGACTCTCGCATCTTGGATCGACATTTTGGGGTCCACCATCGCCGGTCGACAGCCAACCTTCGCAGACACATACCGCGAGCTCAACATGGGTGGCTCTTCCATTGGACTGGCTGAGCTTATGGGATGTGATGACAATATCATGTTCCTCATCTCCGAGATTGCCTGCCTTGACTATCAGAAGTCGCTCGGCATGGACGAGACAGCAGTCTGCGGCTACGTCTCGAGCATGGGCAATGCGATCACCGCTACCGAGCAGCCCCCAGGATCTGTCCAGAACTGCTTCTCCGCTACGGGAGCTATTCGCCCAAAGCAGCTGGCCACGAACATGTCGGCGATCTTCCGCCTTGCAGCTCGCATCTACCTCTGCACGCTGGTTCCAGGGTATTCTCCAACCCAGCCAAGCATGTGCCACCTCATCGCGCAATTCTCTGATCTCATGAACTACATCCCGGCCGGGCCAGAGGGCTTCGATCGATCACTCGCCTGGCCTCTCCTCATCGCGGGTGCCTCTTCCACCACCGGCTCGCCATTCCGATCAATGTTCGAGGAACGTTGCCAACGACTGGGCGATGCATCCAACTTCGGCTCTTTCGGCCGCATCCGAGAGCTTCTCAAAGACACTTGGCAGATCAACGACACTGCTGCCGCACAGGGAGACTACCAGGGCATCCGCTGGCGCGATGTGATGCAGCAGAAGGGCTGGGACTTCCTCCTGATCTAAGCCCTTCTCTGCATCCTGGCCTGCAGTGTCTCCCTCCATCATTACTACCGACGACTTTCGATTAAACGACAACAACGACGACGCATTTTCTTTTCCATGCATAGCGATGGCGCAAGCAGCCTCAACAGGCTAATCATCTGGGATGACTTTACTTCTTTCTTGCAAATATGATACCCACGGCAAACCACATTATTTACTGCCGAATGTTTTTTGGACAATCAATGAAACGGATGGCCATGATCTAGTGCAGCTCTCGGGCCTGAAGGAAAGAGATTAATTTACACTTAGCACATTGCATCAAGTCTGAAGGCATGAAGGAAAGACTTCATCACAGACATAGCGGTGGAGAAGATGGAACATCTAGAAGGAAGGAAGAGAGAGAGAAATGAATCAAATCAAACAAATTCAATCATCACATCAACAAATCTCAACTTCCCTCCTTCTTTCATTGCGGTCGTCTTTTGAAGCATGCCAAGTAAACTCAATCATGATCTCTCACCTGACACACAGTCACAACAGAGTGAACAGACAGCTTGGAGAAGGAAGAGAGTTCCTCCACTTCGGCCTGCGGCTCTCCAGCAACCTCCGCCTTCCGTGGCCCACTCGGATCTACAAGCCGCGATTCATGCAGCTCGGATCTTGGAGGGTTGCCTGAACGGGGTGGCGGGAGTGTGGCTAACCTCAGGCTCTCACAGCTCACAGCTCACAGCTCACAGCTCGCAGGAAGGGACGGACCCCGAAATAGCTCTGCTGGATAATTACGAATGCTCTCCGGTTTCAGACTCGGAGCGGATGGATTGAGGTAAGGATTTGTAGATCTCAGAGGGGAGGGAAGTCCGACGATGTGTGATGTCTCTAGGTAGGACGTAGAATTCATCTTTCTTTCATGCTTATGACCGTGTCATCGAAACGTATCCGACACGAGCTGCATTTGATCGTTGAGATCTCTCGTCGCGTGGTGTCTGCAAGGAGGTTCGCTGCTTGCTGCTCTCCTTGGATGCGCGTGTGCCAGCCAGACCGTGCAGATCAGAACAGAGCCAGACCACGTTTGTGGGGCTGACACTGCATTTGAGTCTGTTCTGTCCCTAGAGCTGTCGCGAACCAGAAATACTCCTCGGTCCCAAACGTCAAGACCCGACCATACTTACTATCTTCCCGTATCCGGTCGGAGAATAGAGCAACGTCAAGACAACTCCACATCTTATCCTTCCCGTTGAAGAACGCGGGCTGGAGAAGGGAAACGATGACGACTACAACATCCTCCTCAAACCGACCCATCTTCGACCCCGTCGACACAACCTTCGACCCAGCCTCTAACTCCACCCGCGACCGCGCCGACGATGTCGAATCCCCCAGTCTCACATCCGGTAACGCCCTCGCGCGATTCGAGTTCGAGCCCGGGAGGAGTAAAGACGGGACGAAAGTACTCATGGTAGAATGGGAAGAAGACGATTCGACAAAGAGCGTTTCGGGGGATTGGGAGATTAGTTGGGAAGGGAAGAGGACAGTATTACCTGCGAGGGATGCGGAGCAAGAGAGGGAACGGAAAGCGGGTGGGGAGGAGCCGGTGAATAGGTTGTATTTCTTGCTGGGGCCGGGAGTGGTTATACCGACTACGGTGCAGTTGAAGAAGGGAGGGGTGGCGTGGAGGACTTCTCCTTTGCCGGCGATATTCAGTCAAGAGTTGGGTGCGACGGCAAGACAGGCGGGGAAGAAGGGTGTGTTGCATACGATTTGGGCGAAGAAGAGGTTACAGGTTCTGCAAAAGGAGATTGCGGATGAGGAGAAGGAGAATGTTGAGGGGATTGGGCTGGAAATGGCTGTTGCGGAAAAGGAATGGATCGAACAGAATTTTGGTGTTGTTGCGAGACCCTCAAACATAACGATATCGACTGGTGGACAATCAGCCATGTCTTCCGCCCTCTCCAACAACAACGCGAGCCTAAACAGCCCAACATCCCCTCGAAGTCCAGGCGGCGGGCGACTAATGGACAAACTGAAAGGTCTCAAACTCGGAACCTCCGCACAAGACCTCTCAACTCGCAAACCTAGCAGCGGCGATGGCGCAGCACCTCAAGATCCCAACTGGCACAATCCCCTCTCTCCCGAATCCTCCGACGTAGCAGTCGGTTCATTCGGTTCTTTCGCAGCACTCAAAGGCGCACCACCTAATTCGTCCTTAGCAGCGAAACCACCTCAACCTCCGGATCAAAGCCAACAACAGCGAAAAATCGTCGCCCAAAGACCGCCCGAGTCGTTCGCGTCGCAACAGAGAGGGATGGCAGGGATGGGATCGTTGAATGCGTTCGCAGATACGGGGTTCTCACAGCCTCCAGGGGGGGTGGATGGGAATGGAGGGACATTGCAAGAAGACGAAGATGATTTATTCGCATTACCGATGAGTCCACGAAGTCCGGAGATGACGAAAAGTCCGTTTTCGTTTGGGAGGGAGGATACGATGCGTTATTTGAAAAAGGATGAACAGCAACAGACGGCGGCGAGTTCATGAAAGATGAATGTGCGTAGTGGGTGCTACATATGGAAGGAGTCAGTCTGTGACATGAAAGAGCGGGAGCGAGGAATATGGATGGGAAATATGGAAATCAGGCTAGGATACGCCACGGGCTAGAGCATAAGTGCTTACTTACACTTTACATACCCCCAACCACCTAAATAGGCTCATATGTTGATGTTGATATGTATGTATGTATGGTTCGATGTGCATGCAGGATGAAATGATCCTCGAAACTCCTCAAGCCCCATGTCAGTTCGTTCCCTCCTGCATGAGAACCAACCACGAAAGACAGGCGAACGCCAACATCCCAGCTGGCTATCATGTACCATGTCCAAGGCACGTCGTCACATGAGAAGGACAATCAAGCTTTCCGTAAGATCATTTCACGAGCCGGACATGCCGGAATGCTAAAGTCAAATTGGGTGGAGAGATGGAAGTGAGTGAATGAATGATTAGAACATCAAGTCGCTTTTGTGATAAAACGAACTATCTAGTGTTCCGTCGTGCTGTAAAGCATGGTACATGTATTTTCCAGCCTTGTCCGTCTCTTCGACGAACCGACTCGCCCAGTATGTTCACACTGTGCATGTGTATACAAAAAAGTTCATGAAGAATCCCAAGAATCCGAAACGTTTGTTTTAAGAAACCCTCATGTTGGTGAAGGTCGGCCAAGCCCCATCCAAGAACCGGCCATATTGTTGTTGTTGTATTCAGTCAACCAGTGTTGTCGTTGGCGGTTGATGGTGTCGTCGCTTACAAGTAAGCAGCAACAGCCTCATTAAGGCTGCGCTCAATCTCCTGGAGATCACGCTCAACCTCGACGCAAGCACCACCCTCCTCGTAGCAAGCCTGAGCATCACGCTTGGCCTTCTCGTCACCAGCGGCAACAGCATCAGCAAGCTCACCAGAGAGATCATCGTCAGCCTCAGCAGCGCGGGCTTCGTAGTCGTGCTCAATAGCCTCGGCCTCACGCTTGATGGCGTGGAAAGCCTTGTGCGCCTCCAGGAGAGCAGCGCACTCGTTACCCTCCTCCTTGCACTCGTCGACGAGGATGGTTGGGTCGTACTCCTCAATGGAACGGGCAATGTTCTGCGCGGTGGTGAAGTCCAAGTCGCGGGAGCAAGGAGAGCCGGGGACACCGCACCAGCCGACCTTACCACCGCCGGCCTTGACGAGCTTGGCCTCCGCCTCGGCGTCACGCTTGACCTTGGAGCAAGGAGAGCCTGGGACACCGCACCAGCCGATCTTACCACCCCCGGCCTTGGTGAGTGTGGCCTCCGCGTCAGCGTCACGCTTGGACTTGGAGCAAGGAGAGCCTGGGACACCGCACCAGCCGATCTTACCACCCCCGGCCTTGGTGAGTGTGGCCTCCGCGTCAGCGTCACGCTTGGACTTGGAGCAAGGAGAGCCGGGGGCACCGCACCAGCCAATCTTTCCACCACGAGCCTTGCGGAGCTTGGCCTCAGCGTCGGCGTCACGCCTGACCTTGGAGCAAGGAGAGCCGGGCACACCGCACCAGCCGATCTTACCACCACGAGCCTTGCGGAGCGTGGCCTCGGCCTCAGCCTCAGCCTCAGCCTCAGCGGAGCGCTCGTTGAGCTCGGTGATGGAGCGCTCAACCATCTCGCCGATGTCGAGGAGGTCACGCTTGGCCTTGGAGCAGGGAGAGCCGGGGACACCGCACCAGCCGATCTTGCCACCCTTGGCCTTGACGAGCTTTGGCTCAGCGGAGGCGAAAGCTTCAGCGATGGCATCGGCGGATCGCTTCATGCGGGAGCATGGGGAGCCTGGGACACCGCACCAACCGATCTTTCCACCGCCGGCCTTGCGAAGGGTAGCCTCAGCCTCTGAGAGGGCCTCACGCTTGGTCTTGCTGCATGGGGAGCCTGGGACACCACACCAGCCGATCTTTCCACCACGAGCCTTGCGGAGCTTGGCCTCTGGGGCTGGCTCGGCGACAGCGATGGCCGAGACAATGGTGCTGGAGGCCAGCAGGAGAGTGGTGAATTCCAATTTCATGTTGACTTGTTGTTTTGGGTTTGTTGAAGTGAGTGCTGGATGGTAATGTTGAAGTAGATGTCGTAAAGTCTTATGACCTAGACTTGGTTTGTATTCGTAATCGAATCGGTAAATGAATGACACTTGTGGGTGATCAAGAAAAGGCTACGCAAACGGACGAGGTGGGTTCAAGATATAAGATAGAATCTCGTGGCGAGAGAGCGTTGTGAATCCCGATACATACCTCAATAGAGACCGAATAAAGAGATATTCACTTTGACAGCCCGAATAGCTCCCATGGCGTGGCTATTGGGTGGTCCATAGAGAGACGCCGAGTTCATTCGGGCTCCTTTCAATAGACGGAGGCAAAGAAGTTCGACAATGAAACAGTGGTGAGGTGAAGTCTTGTGGTGAAAGTGTCGAAAGCATGTCCAAGTGGATAGACCACAGGAGAATCATTCGAGTGGATCGAAGTCTCGTCCAGGCATTATGTGACAGTAGAGTCCCATGCACGGGGCTCGAGCAAGTCATTCCGACCATCCAGGCACAGATCAAGCCCAGCACTGACCGCGGACTGAGGTCGAATGGTCCTCTAACGGCGTGAGTCTTGCACTCGACACGCAAATGGCCCGTGTGGATGCATCCAGGTAGTGGACTTCATCTCCTCCATTGTAAGTGAATACAATGGTCTCGGTTCCACCAGCCATGTGGCTATCTTGGCCGTACGCCGCGTGGCCGGTCTCAATGGTGGAATTCCGAATGTGGTGTTCAATAGAATTCTTGAGGCGAGGTTATTGAGGACCAAATCGGGTAAGCGTGGTCAGCTTTGTCTAACTGTCAGGTGAATCTTGAAGTGTCCAGCTTTGCGGGCAGTCGACTCCACGAAAGGAAAGGCAACTGAGCAGCAGCATGCATCTCCAAAGTTCTGATGTCCTCGAGCCGTTCCATGAGGGTCGGTCGGTTTCGTGGAAACAGCACCAGATGCTCAGAGTCGCGTAGGTCTCGTCCGCAATTGGTCCAGTACACTCTTGAGACCAGAATATTAAGTCGAGTCCGAAAGCTACCCTGAACGCATTCAGTTCATCCAATGCGGCATCGGCGAGCCTCCATCTGGCGTGTGAGCTCCTGGAGGCGAATCACCACTTGCTGTTAACACGGGCTTCCCGGCGTATCAAGTGTTGTCAGAGAATGTCGCCTGTGTTTCCATGCTATGCCTCAGAGGCACGTCTTGGGGCGGTGGAGAGCGCGACGAGTCGGCCAATGTACAATGTTTTCCTGAGATGAGTGTGATGGAGGTGATGTGTTGGGACGTCGTTTGTGAGAGGAAGGCGCGGTGAGGCTAGCCACGCGAAACGCGGATTAATGCTCGGGCCGGGTGTTTGCGGGAACGGCAGCGAGTTCGGCAGGAAGCAGCAACTCAAAGCTTGCAAGGTCGAGATTGCAGCTTTGCTTCTGTTTGAGCATCCAGTCCACCACTCCACACCGATCACCATGTTCTCCAGACGGGCCGTTCAGGTATACAAGACTACTGCTAATGCTCATATGTCCACGACTGACAGATTGTCCCCTCAGGCCCTCCGCAGCAATGCGCTCTCCGCCGCACAATCCCCGTCGATCGCCGCACGATGTACGCGAACAATGCCATAGCAACGACTAAGGAAGATGTATGGGACTGACACAGGATGTACAGCATACGCGACGGTGCAATCGGATATCTTCAAGCCAACCAAGTTCGGCGGCAAATACACAGTCACTCTGATCCCAGGTACGCGACAACAAAAGCAAGAGCCTAGCATGTGATAGAGGAAGCAAGGACTAAGACGGATGTTCTAGGTGACGGTATTGGTGCTGAGGTGTCGGAATCGGTCAAGACCATCTTCAAGGCCGACAATGTACCCGTCGAGTGGGAGCAGGTCGATGTTTCTGGTATGGAGACAGGCGGCAAGCACTCAGAGGAGCTCTTCCGCGAGTCGATCGCATCGCTCAAGCGCAACAAGCTCGGCCTCAAGGGTATCTTGCACACTCCGGTCACCCGCTCTGGACACCAATCTTTCAACGTCGCCCTTCGACAAGAACTCGACATTTACGCATCCATTGTCCTGATCAAGAACATCCCCGGATACGAGACACGGCACAAGAACGTCGACCTCTGCATCATCCGTGAGAACACGGAGGGAGAGTACTCCGGTCTCGAGCATCAATCTGTCAGCGGCGTCGTCGAATCGCTCAAGATCATTACCCGCGCCAAGTCTGAGCGCATCGCCAAGTTCGCTTTCTCTTTTGCGCTTGCCAACAACCGCCGCAAGGTCACCTGCATCCACAAGGCCAACATCATGAAGCTGGCCGACGGTCTCTTCCGCAACACTGTCCGTAAGGTCGGCGAGGAGTACCCAACAATCGAGACCAACGACATGATCGTCGACAACGCATCCATGCAATGTGTCTCCCGACCACAACAGTTCGACGTCATGGTGATGCCCAACCTGTACGGATCCATCCTGTCCAACATCGGCGCTGGTCTCGTCGGTGGTCCGGGTATTGTTCCAGGCTGCAACATGGGTCGCGATGTTGCCGTCTTCGAGCCAGGATGCCGTCACGTCGGTCTCGATATCCAGGGCAAGGACCAGGCCAACCCAGTGGCCCTTATTCTTTCCGGAAGCATGATGCTGAGACATCTTGGTCTCGACGAGCACGCAAACCGTATCAGCAAGGCCGTTTACGATGTTATTGCAGAGGGCAAGACGAGGACACGCGATATGGGTGGGGAGGCTACCACACACCAGTTTACCAGGGCCATCTTGGACTCCATGGAGGCACAGGGATAGATACACCAGAAGAGACTTGACTTCAGCACTGTAACCATGGCGTACCCAGCGTCTTTGACTTTCTCTGATTGAACGCATCTTGTTTTGATACTCCTGCGCGTAGAGATGTGTATATTGGAGAGAAAAGAGAAGCAATGGCATCATTCATAACGACACACGGCGTCCTGTCCAACCACATACGGTCTCATTTCCTACTCAAAATCCCCCTTAAGCCATTGATCTTCACAACATAGCCCTATACCTCCCTCCCTCACCCTTCAATTCCAGCCCCAAGAAATCCATCATCTGTCCGATGTGATCTACTCCCCAGAATGTCTCCTTTTCGCCTTTTTCGTTCGTCGCTACGAACCACGGCAAGCCGAAACAATCATCTTTGAATGCCGCGTCGGAATTCTCTCGCAACGTCTTCTTCGCTTCATCACTCTTAATCCCCTTCATTATCTCCTCCACCTCCCCCTTCGAAAACACCGTCCCCAGAGCCTCTTGCACAGTCTCAATCTTCCCGATCGGTTTCCCCTCAACCCAGAACGCTTTAAACAGCGCATCCAACGCCTTCGCCAACGACTCCGCGGGTTTGGTCTTTTGGATATAACATAATGCGCGTTGGGCGTTTACGGTTGGTTGTGGGAAGGGGGAGGGCATGGATTGGACGATTGGGACTCCGAGGGATTTTGACCAGCGGAGACGTTCGAGACCGATCCATTTGGATTTGTTGGTTATGTTTATGGGGGGTGTGTTGCCGGTTTGTTCTGGTCACTTCGCGTGAGTAGAGGATAGATTCGGAGGGTGGTGGAGAAGGAGTTGACTTACGCATTATACCGCCGAGGAGCATGGGGATGTATGTGATATCAATCTCCTTGAAGGCGGGGGAGTTCTGTGTTGAGGGTGGTGGTTAGCCATGTTGTGTGAAGGTCTGGATGTGAGAACTGGTTTGGCAACAGGAAGGTAGACGTCTCGAGGAGTAGGTGAGGGATTCTGTCCGTCTGGTCTCGCAACTGCCCAGAATAGGAAGAATGCGAACCAATGTTTACTCAACAACCCCAAGCACGCAAGAGAAACATGCATACACATACCCTTGTCAACCAATAAGCAATATAAGCAAAAGGACTAACGATGTCCACATAAAGGATAATTGACTTTCCCATCTTGTTGGCTCCTTGTCGTAGGACTTGATCTGCCATCTCTCGAGGGGGTCTGCTTCTCATGAAGTTGTATTGTTTGCGACTCTGAGGATGTGACGTCGAGCTTGGGCATGAAGTGAATGCCTCGGCAAGCGGAGTTATAGCCGGAGCTATTGGAAAGCTTATTTTTGGGATTGAAGACATAAGAGATGCCACGACTCATCTGGGATGAAAGTGTTTTGCTCGGGTCGTGGCTATGTATAGCAGACAAGGAGCTCGCAATACATGTCACAAGGACATGATTCGATGAAGCATATCCAAAGAGGCGCATTTATGGCACTAATATGTCGGTATCAGCAGTCTCTCTCATCAAGCTTTCCCCTTGCCCTTCCCCTTCCTCCTCTCCCAAACCATAACATAACTCTCCTTCGTCGCTAACAAGTCCGCATTGACCTTCTCCACGAACAGATCCTGCATCTCCCACCACTGGTTACTGTCCCCACCCTCCTTGACTTGGACCTTCCAGACTTTCCTCTCCGCTTCACCCTCCACAGAGTCATCTCGTACCTTCACGCCCTCGTACGTGATGTTCGCCACAAGGTCGTAGATGATCGGCTCACCAGTTGGGTGCGCCTTCGGATCAGGCTCGATATACGGGCTCATGTCGAGCGCGCGGGGGTTGAACGTGACGATTGTCGGATTCCGTTGAGATTGAAGGAATTTGTTAGGTTGGAAGCGTTTGATGTGCATGATTAGATATGGCGGAAGTGGGTGCAGGAGTCGATATCGCATTCGAGTGTTCATTCGTTCTTGTGCGGTGATGCCATTGTACTTCTGGAGTACGGTCGTGAGGGGGACTTGAGGAATGATGTTCTTTTCCACATCGTCTTGGAAGAGAGGCGCTGGTGGGAGGTCCAGTGTCAGAATCATGAAAGGTGATGTCTGTGATCTGATGGCTGTGTCTTCGAAGCGAAGTCGATCGCCTGCGTCGGCACGGGCGGTGATCTCTTGCGATTCTACTCGTAATGATCCTTGGAAGATCTTCTGGATGAGTGAGCTCTTGGGTTTCGTTTTGCTTCCGCCGAGAGCCAGATGGAGATTGTTGAGAAACCAGCTGAGGAAATCCACAGGATCCGCTTGCTCCGTAAGGGAGAACTTCTTATTCGACTTCAAGCTGATATTTTGGATCAGCTCGTGAGGCGATACGTGTGACTTGAAGGCCTTCGGATTCCAGATCTTTCGCACCATGGTGCTGAACCGCTTGACCAGCTCTGGCCGTGACGATAGATCTTCGAGCATGAGAAAGTTCCGCAAAGGTGTAACATGCGATAGCGCCTGGACAACGACGTTGAGGTAGTCGTTGGCCTTGATGTTGTTCAACCCGACGAAGCCTGGGATGTACTTTCTGCCCAGCAGATCCCACTGGGGCTTCGGTTCCTTGTCCATAGCCTTCACCTCTTCATGCGTAAAGCGCGGATCAACCACAAACTTGATGTCGTCCAAGCTCTTGTTCTTGACCTCGTAGCCTTCAGGCAAGACATATACCTTCTTCGTTTCCATGTTGATATAGACATGGTGCCCCTCTTCCAGTGCATGGTAGTATGCCGGTGTTTTCCCTCCTCTTCCCTGGAAATATTTTCCGCATACTAGACAGGCGTATACGTTGATATTTGAGAGCGTGACGGAGCAGAGTTTCTCGAAATCGAAGTCCAGTCGCGGTCGTGATATCGTGTCCAGGTAAAGATCTGAGTAGCCATCCGCTGGCGCATTTTGCCGCGATGAGGGTTCTTGCTCATCTTCGTCGTCTAACTCGTCCTCCTCGTCCTCCGCACCGCCGTTCTGTGCATCTCCATTCACATGTCCGTTTCTTGTTGCGGGCTCCGGCGGAGGTGGAGGCGGAGGTAAATCTTCGTCGGCGACATCCTGGACGCGCGCTCTTTTCGATGCTGGCGAATCTGTTATTGTGTCCTCAAGAGATGTCTCTGCCGGTCGTTTCGCCATGTTGTCGCGTTGGCGCAATGCGAGCGGGAGGTGCATGCCTACCTGAGCAAGCTTGGAAAGTATGCGACTCGCCAAATTTAGAGTTCATATGTGGCCCGTGCGGACATGTGCACCCGCTGCCCGCTGTCTCCTTCGCTCCCACCCCTCCCATCCCTTTCCGCCGCCTCACTTGCTTTCGACTCACATGGCTGCACCAGATTTGACTGGGAATGGAAATCATTAAGCTGACAGATCATTGCACATTTGATATCATCTGTGCTACGGAAAACGACAGTGGGACATCGAAGTGCGCACACAGCTGGCCTCTAATACCCATCCTCTCGACACACCCTTTAACCCTCATTGCCCATTTTAATATTCAATCTCTGTGTCTGTCGGCTGCCTGTGTATTTCCTCCCACTGACCGGGCTTCAGTCCTTGGAGCATGAGGCTGCCTTCATTCGCGGAATAGCGGCGATAATCGAGCTGATCACCTTTGAGGTGCCTATCGCCAATTCTGCAGACGATGATGCTTTTGTCCTTTCCAGACCTGCGGTCAATGATGCCAAAGTGATGGGCATCGAGATCGACAGTATCTGGTTTCTCTCGCAGCCAGTGCGCGACATCCTGGAGCTTCTGGCCGACGAACGGAAAATCAAACGAGTCGGAGATAGGTGGCGCGGTCCCCAAATTTGTCTTCCTTTCCATCTTCTGTGGGGCCTTTTCATAGTCTGAAGTAGCAAGCCAAAGCGCTGGAACTTCCACTCCGGGTGTCGACTGAGCCTCGACGAGGATTTCGTTCACTATCTGTTCGTGTTTAGGTCCTCGTATGCATCATACCAAGAAGGGCGGGGCTCGATTTACCTCATGATCAAGCTTGACCAAGGCGAACAGAGCAAACGGCTTGTGAGTCCAAGACATACTGGCGAGATGGCTAACAAAGTGCTAGCATATGTTACCGTATGGACGTAAGGGTGGAGAAAGGACAGCAAAACTCCTGTTGGTAATACGAAGTCTTTGTTCAAAGAAGAGGAAGAAGAAGCTTCAGTCTGGAATTTCAGCAAAGGTATATTTCATGCACCCTCACCCACTGCGGTGGGCCATTAATTGACGCAGCGCTTATTGTTTGGACAACATTGCAAGCGCCTGGAGGTGCATCGATGTTCTCTTCAAACTCTATTCTAAAGCTTGCTCGAAGGAACGAAATCTGGGCGATATATGTTTCATACAACCTGGATACCAACAACGCCCGCGCCGCACACAAGCATCCTCGCGCCGAATGTCTGTCGATCTTCAAGCACTTGTCTCCGGAGTTGGATACGACACTCAGATAGGAGGTTCCTCTGCTGTATGCGACATGGCGGATCCGAATGACAATCTGTATAGACACCAAGAAACCATCGGTGGCTCAACAAGCTCGACGATGGCATCTACAGGACATCAGGGAGGCCAAAGGTTCGCATTAGTCACAACCTTACTTCCAAGACTTGGACTCAGTAGTATTGACCACGCCGCACATCTGTGCTTTTCCGCGCTTCTGAAGCGGCCGTCCGCTTGAACGTCCCAAATCATCTACAGTCCTGGGTAAGTGCTGATGCCCTCTTCTAGACACTATCAGAGTCGAGCCCTGCCTACATGGCAATGCTACGCCCCTGGAGGCATAGCTTGACTCATCTCGTCCTCACTTGTGCTGGCGAAGGAATCACGACTGGTGGTATCTGCAGGTTTCAAAACAGAAAGCTGCCACCGTAACTTTGCGGCACGGCTTCGAAACAGTTCACGCAAGCGCTCGTCGAACGCTTTCGCACGCTTTCTTGGGCGCATACAGGAGGCACTGCGGCGCGAGTTTCCAATTGAGCATCGAGCGTTTGCACTGCCTTGCCATCTAAACAATTTTCACTAAGACGGAGACAGGGTCTTCAAAGTCAATGCTCGCTATCAAGAGCGGCTGGTCATGAGCATAAAAGGCACGAGAGGAGCATCTCCAGAGATGGATCGATCAGGCTCATCACCTCCCTTCTCGTCAATCACTACGCAAGCTGCCAACCATGTTCTTATCTTCCACATTTTGTGTCGGTACTGCCATCTGGTTGGCTCTTCTTCCCACCGCGTCGAAAGCTCAGACTACCAACTCCTCCGTCTTAGACCGCATTCACGCTCGAGCCCTACCGACGAAA
The DNA here is from genome assembly GCA_003666085.1 of Pseudocercospora crystallina. NCBI lineage: Eukaryota > Fungi > Ascomycota > Dothideomycetes > Mycosphaerellales > Mycosphaerellaceae > Pseudocercospora > Pseudocercospora crystallina. The sequence continues at coordinate 66,227 of QQNG01000255.1, forward strand.
CGTACCACAGACTGTGGAACATGGATCATGACTTGCAAAAACGCAGAAGACGCTTGCCAAAACGCTTGCTACTACATCAACTACATCAACCCTGATTTCGTTGCTACATATAGCTCCACGGTCGACCCGGACCACAACAGGGCCCAATCTGGCTGCAACACACAACAAGGCAGCGTTTGCAATGCCACACCCTTCAGTCAAAGATTTCACGATCCTCTTGACCCTGTTATTGGTGGTCAGAAACCAGGGACAGCTCAGTACAATTGTGATGAGTTTCCGATGGCTTCGATGGTGCAGCGTGATTACAATACGCTCCCTCCTGGGACCATCAGGAACAGTCTTAGATGCACTAGTCGCAAGAACAACTTTTGTATGTCGATACATGACAGCATTGCAAAATAGCGAACTGACAAGTACTTGCAGCTGCTGGATCGCAATATTCAAACTTCATTGACGGCGACGGTGAGCATCCACAGAGGACGTGTACTGGGCCTCTGCCAGACGATGCAACTTTCAGGGTTGGTTTCGATTATAAGGATGCCGATATAAAGTGAGCCAGTGTTCTACCCGAACAGATCATCGCTGACATTACGGAAAGACGTCTAAGTGCTTGCAAAGACTCCAGCGGAAACGCTGTATACGGCAACGGCCCAGATAGACGTAAGATCCCTCTATCGGTTGACTTGGACAGTATCCAGCTGACTTCCTAACAGAATACCAATTTCATATGACCAAACTAGGAAGCAGCGGTGTAACAGGAAGTATCCACTTCCCTTACGAGCCAGACAAAGATAACCATTACGCCGTCGCAACGACAAACAAGGACGTTCTTCAATGTCGAGTCGTCCTCACTCGCGAGACCGGAGACAATTACGACGCAACAGTCTACGACACCTACGGCACCGCCCAAGGCCACACAGCAGCAGGCCTCAACGACAACGAAGATACATTGGTCGTGCCAGGACAAGGCGGTCTCGAACGCCTGTCCATTATCAGAACAGGTGAATTGGGACAAGCGGGCACACCCGGTAGCGAGGTTCGCTTCACGTATGGCGCGACTTCTGTTCTCACCTGGAACTTTGGCACGGACTTCTTCTGGACGACACTTTCCCAAGGTATGAACGACCTGGTGTGACGTTAATTGGACAATCCCCGCTGACCATTGCTCCAGGCTGGGATGAATCGCTGAGCAACAAGAACTCGGAAACATTGCCAGGAGGGTACTGCATTGTGTCGTTGATTTCCGAGACTGAAGACGGTGATAGTCAGACTATTACCTGCTACTTCCCCTGTAATGCCGCTTGAGGAGAGTCATGGATTCTGTTACGAGCGCGGGCGCATGACGTGTTGTAATGTTTTCTTATCCTTCGATTCGATTGCCGGATTATATATTGCTCTATATGTACCAGTACGATGGGATCTGATCCCCAGATATCTTTACTATCAAGCATGCGAGCAACCGCCATCCCAGTCCTTCACTGACCGTATACAAACTCCATGCTGAAGCTCCTCAGCTTGCCAACAACTCCACTCTCATCACTCTAATACCCAATACTCGTCTCCGTCACCCCCCTATGAACCTTCTCCGACTGCCCGCGGTTCAACCCCTGCAGCATCGTACAAGCCTCCACCGCACTATACCTCTGATAATCCATTCCCTCTCAGAGGGAATGGCTTCTTCGTCCACATCTTGACAGTAGTACCACGAACGAGAGAAGAGCCATTGCAAATGAGTTCGAAACGGGGTCGACGACATTGTGGTGATAGTCTCAAAGCTCTGCCACATGGCTGCCTACTGCACCCTGCATGACATAGCTGTACGCATCTTTACCCGCGCGGCTCATCAATCGAATCTACCTCTATGCACTCCGATACGGCGAACTATTCCCCGAAGCATAAGGCGAGTGTCTCGCAACCTCAAGAAGTGGATCCGACACTGCACTTCTCGGCACCCTCGAATGACGAGACGCTCCCACATTCGCCCTCTGCTGCACCGTCGGATTCACAGCCTCAGAAATACATCTCGCCACATACTTCGCTTTATCCGGACTCTGTAAATCTAAATCAGCACGACCGTCCTGACATGTCATCGCACTTCGACCACTCACCAAAATCTCAAAATGATGTCCCTCAACCCTCTTCGTCTTAACCTCACAACCAGGAAACAATCCCTCCCACTCACAAGCCCCGAAATCCTCTCTAGACTTCGTCAGAAACTCGCAATCCTTCGACTCTCCCTCTTTCAATTCAAACGGCTTTTCCCCAAGACCTCCAAATATACTCTTATCCGCCCAAAGAATCCTCACATTCCGCACCGACCCCCTCGCGATCGGTTGTGCATAGTATGTGCTCAGCAGCTTCGCGAACGCTCCGTGATGCGGGAGGATGCCTCTCGGACAGCTATTGATTTTTCTCTTTGTCGGTGGGAAAGCGCCGAGTGCTTGGAGGCGATCGCATAACCTTGGCGGAAGGAGATCGATTTCGAAGGGAGGTTGGGAATCGATTAGTGTTAGACTGTTTATTCTGTCGCCATCTTCGACGAGAAGCTGGGCTGCTCGGAAGGCGAGGGCGCCGCCTCCTGAGTAGCCAGCGAAGTCGTATGGGTCGTTCGGTTGGAGGCGACGGATTTCGAGGATGAAGGATTCAACGAGCTTATCGAAGGATGATGGCATGGCTTGAGGGAAGCTGAGGTAAGGTGAGTTGAGGCCGTAGACTGCCACATCTGGGGCAATCTGTGGAAGATTTGCGTATATTGTCGAAAAGCCGCTAGCATCTGGGAAGAGGAACAGTATCTTCTTTGCGGTCTTACGGTTCTCTTGAAGCAGTGTTGAGGAAGCTCGTGGTACTGCCTTTGAAGCCTTCGGTGACGCTTCCTGCTTGCATTTTCTTGACCGAAGCTCTGGCGTAGGATGTCGAAGGATATCTATCACGTCGGTATCGGACACTGAGGATTCGCTGCCGTCGCGGGAGGTCATACTGCCTCAGTCGATGCCAAGTTTCTCGCTCTCATGGGCCTGCTGGTGGGTATATGTACGACGACCCACGGCTACGGTTCTATGAGCGATGAACGAAGACCATCCTAGATCGCTGCCAGTCTCTCATATCAAGCTTTGTTGGCGCATAGAACAGTGCCTAAGAAGAAGCTTGTAAACTTGTCCTAATATTTGGACGGAAGGACGGGCTCCTGCCGGCCTCCTCCGCCCTATGATGGAGATGCTGGTTAGGGACCGGAGCATCGATGAAGTCCTCGGATAGCTTGCGAATGAAAGCTTAGCAGTTCTTTAACAGAGATCGCACAGGGTACCTGAGCCAATATTGGAGGCGGCATTTCGATATAGATCCGCCCCAGGTGAGACGGACGAATCGGCAGGGAAAGACACGTCCATGAGTAGCAAAAGCACGTTGAGGTAATATCGCTCCAGTACCAATAGCTTTGATCTTTGATCTCTGGCTTCATCGTCCAGTGTCCGCCGGGCGATCGCACCGAGTCCGACAGACAGAGATCGAGATTTGTCAGTTAGAATAGTAAAAGACAGACAACTAACGTTAGTAATACGTTTATATAGGCTTTGTTAGAATATGTCTGTTAAGATAGGGTAAGGCTGTGACGGTAGAGGGTACTATCAATTGCCCCTAGAATCTTAGCCTTTCTGCCCGGTAATCGACGTGCTAGGGGCTCGGGGTCGAATTCAGCCTGCTCACCTCGACGTCGCTCCCTGAGAGAGCCTCCGTCTTAGCAGCCTGCAGCCTGAGGCCTATTACAGCCCTCCTAGCCCTTAGGATTGTCTGTCAGGAACGATAATCGACAGACGTTTGTCAGGATCGTTCGTGACAGACAGACATGTCAGTGACATTCGCTCGATCCCTGCCGACAGACAAAATGAAGATTATTGGCGCGATGTAAGCCTTCGCGTATCTCTTGACATTGAATCCAGAAACATTCCCCGGGCCGGACGTGGCCGTGACAGGTGGCAATCCGGGATATTTTGCGCTCTGAGAGATGCCTCCTTCCATCATCCCTGTTGACATGCTGAAGCAAAACTCAAAATGGGATCGTATATTGCGGTTTCCAATAAAGAAGGCTTCCAGAGAGCTTCTCATAGATGATTACGAGCTGATGACCAGGACAGGACTCAAACAATCGTGACGCCAGCCTGCTGCATTTCGGGAATATCATGAACTTCACCATCCATGAAGCCCTGGACATAGCAGTCTCCAATGAGTCTGTGATGCTGACCAGATCTGCGGAGCACGAAGGGAACATTGCCACCTTCAAGAACCCAGATATGGTCTCCGACCTGTGCCGTAGGATAGCATAACCCAAGATGTCCAGATGAAGTTACGACCATGCAACGACCATACAGCGCACATAGGAGTGCGTTGACATAGCAGTCTTTCATGGTCGGCCGTAAGAGAAGCATCCAGCTGGTAAGGATCTGCCAGATCCAATGCTGATACGGCCTCGCATCAGCAGATGTAAACCTGCGGAATTGCTTTCCATCCGCTTCCGCAATTAGGTCGCCGAGTAGTAACCGCCAGAATGGCTCCTTCTGCACATCTGGAAACAGGAGTGACACCTGTTGACCTGCCTTCTTTGCCGCAGCGCGCCAGCTGAAGAGGATTTGTCCTACCTGCCGCCAGTTGCCTCCTTCAATCGCAACGTCAAGCGGATCGCACACAGTCTCGACGGTATCTAACTCGTAGCCGCGCAATCTCAGAGTCAGATGACGCTGCCCTAAGTGTCGCATTTGCCCTTCTCCGTGGGCTTGATAGAGATGATAGGCCTCCAGACGCCGCATCTCGAATTTGACAGCAGGGAGCGGCGGTGTAAAACTGAGATCCCGGACCCAAGAGGGGAGATCAGGTCTTTCGGAATTGAATCCGGTGCCAGTCAGACATCGGAGCCCATTTTCCGAGCGCAGACCACTGTCTGAGCTTTCCAGAATCATTTCCATGGCGTTTGTGTAAACTTGGCCAACCACGAGGCGATAATTCACTTTCAAAGCTGCCTTGGAGTCTGTCAACGCAAGGATGCCGAATACCTTATCTCGAGGGTCGCGACAGTCTTTGTACCTGTACGTACGAAACAAGATGTCAAGTTCCGGAGTTGGCGCCGCCATTTCATCGTAAAGCATGTCCGGGAAAAAAGCATAGCTCGATGGGATCAGCTTCTCAACGCTCGAGCAGCAGGTATAAAGGTGCCTCCGATGGTTCCGAAGGCTCCGTCTGATCACCGAGAAAGGTATTCTCCAACCACCGTACACCACGACTGCTTCGACGGGAAGAAGCGCCTCTTGCACGCACCAAAAGCGGGAGTGCCATGGTGTCTCCAGAAGCTGGCGGAACCATGCCCACATCGATCGAAAGTAGAGTGTCTCTCTAAAGACTAGCTTTCCGTGGAAGGCCGAGCGCGTGAAGCAGGGAAGCTCAGAAATATGTCTATCTTCCGCAAAATGGTGAATGATTTCGAATGGGTCGTTGCTGATTTCCGGCGTTCCATCTTCAAGCTTGTTGTACTCGGAGGCGGCTTGAGAAGGCCACATACATCTCGTCACTGCTGAAAACGCACTTTCCACCGCTGCACCTACTTTCTCCAGGCACAGCTCGGTGAGATCGCGTGGCTCAGGTGCCAGTATTGGAGGATCCGCCGGACCCAGCCAGATATACACAACGTCGCATTGGCGGTAGATCCTCTGCATCATGCCAACCTGATGGCCTTTTTCGTATTCGTCGAGCTGATTGATGCATAGCGCATCTACCCAGAGAACCATGTTTTCATCTGGTCTGCGGAGTTGCCTTAATGCAGCGTGCAGACTATGAGTAACTGCCACCGGCTGTCCATTAACGAGAATCGGTCTTTGAGGTCGCGCGTCACCCCACGCGTACGAAAGCGCGGAGTATGAGGGCTTGTCATTCAAGGAAACGATTCCCAGCAAGCAATGCAGGTCGTCATTCCAGGTGCCGGGCTGCAGCGTCAAGATCCGGATCTCCTTGCCATTGCTGGCCAGCGGCTTGTACGCGATTCCGTACCTCTCAGGGTCGGTGATGGTCCCGTAACTGTGTAGTCTCCGTCCGCTGGACATATGGGCCAAATATAGGGATTGCTGCTCATGTCATTGTATCTGAGAGACTGCGCGGCTTCATCCGGAAGAGATGAAGTAGTATTAGACCTCAAAGGATGCCTCTGAAGGATCACCTACCTGGCGTCTAATCTCAGCCATTGCGGCGGAGGGTGCGGAAGCCGCGTTCCATGATTCACGACTGCTAGGCGGCAGTATCTAGGCAGCATATCATACGAGCTGCGCTGTGGAACCGCAGCTCGAATATTAGCTGAAGTTGAGATGTTGTTGTTGGATCAACAATCTGCAGTGGGGGAAGTCGCAGCCTTGCTGCCCACCGAGGTTGAACCGAATTAACCGGTCCGGTTACTCGGCTACATGACCATCGCCCGGCTCACGATCCGCTCAGAAGTAAACCAACCACCCTGGTCCTTATTCCCGTCCTCCGACCTTGCTCGGAGCTCGAATCGACATCGTTCTCCTCTCGTCGGCGAGAAACGGGACGCCAAAAAAAGTGCACTGAGAGTAGGCGAGGTCTTCTATGTTCATGCCCTTGGGCCAAGGAAAGTCTACGCCGTCGCGATGACCTTCCGTAGCGAGAGCATTGGACATTCGCTCGGTGACTGTTGACCCGATGCAGGTACGGAAGCACCATGCGTCTCCCTAGCACGTCAGTGATGCGAGGAGAAGGATTGACGGGAGAATTGTGAAGTGTCTGCACATCTCTCATTCCAAGCGTATCGTCGAAAGTACAGTAGCTAAGACGCCTAACAGTGAACCATTCCCACACAAGCCCTTCTCATACTTAGGCCTTCTCGATCTTGCAGATGAGGTCCTGTGAATCCACAGAGTCGCCTTCCCGAACGCTGAGATCGCTCACGCTTCCAGAGTGAGGCGAGCTGATCACCATCTCCATCTTCATCGCACTGAGAATGGCAATTGGGTCGCCCTTCTTGATCTCGTGGCCGTCCTTGACACGGATCTCCACGACCATACCGCTCATTGGAGCACCGACTTGGCTGCTGTCGCCGGAGTCGGCCTTTGGCCGGCTGACGTTCTCGACTGCAGCGTGCTTGTCTTGAACAGTGACCTGTCTCATCTCACCGTTGACCTCAAAGAAGACCTCTCGCTGGCCAGTCTGGTCGCTGAGTGGGCCGATGGCAAGAAGCTTGAGAATGAGCACCTTACCCTTCTCCAACTCAACGTGGAACTCCTCGCCGATCTCTGGCTTGTTGAGGAAGTACTTGGTGGGCAGGACTGAGAGGTCGCCAAAGTCCGATGTCCACTTCTTGTAGTCCTCGAAGACCTTTGAGTACATCACGTAGCTGGCGACGTCGGTCTCTGAGCAGCCTCCGTACTTCTCCTTGAGCGTCTTGCGCACTTCGTCAAAGTTGATAGCCTTGAGGTAGTGTCCAGGACGCTTGTCCATCTTTCTGCGGTCGCGGAGAGCCTTGGAGCGGAGTGGCTCTGGGAATCCACCGTATGGCTGACCCATGAGACCCTCGAAGAATTCCAGCACTGAAGATGGGAAGTCGAGCTGATCTGCCTTCTCGTGAACATCCTGAGGCGTGAGGTTGTTGGACACCATGAACTGGGCCAGGTCACCAACGACCTTAGAGGTAGGTGTGACCTTGACAATGTCGCCAAGAAGGTCGTTTGCCTGCTCGTAGGCCTTCTTAGTCTCGGCCCACTTCTCGCCCAGACCGGTTTGAGAAGCCTGGAAGATCAAGTTCGTCAACTGGCCACCTGGAATCTCGTGCTCGTACACCTCTGGATCAGGTCCTGTGAGCCAAGCTTCGAATGGCGAGTAGAGCATGCGGATCTGAGCCCAGTATGAGTCAATCGCGCGCAGGTGGTGAGCGTCAAGTCCAGATTCGAACTCGCTGCCCTCGAGGGATGCAACCAGTGCACCGATGCTTGGCTGGGAGGTTGTACCAGACATGCTGTCAGTGGCAGCGTCGACCGCGTCAGCGCCGGCCTGAGCACAAGCAACCATGGAAGCGACACCAGTACCAGCAGAATCGTGAGTGTGGACGTGGATCGGAAGATCTGGGTACTTCTTGCGAATGGAGCCGATCAAGAGGGTGGCAGCCTTTGGCTTGAGCACACCAGCCATGTCCTTGATTCCGAGGATGTGAGCACCCATACCCACAATGCGGTCAACGCACTTCAGGTAGTATTCCAGGTTGTACTTCTTGTCTGGGTTGAGCATGTCACCAGAGTAGCACACAGTACCCTCAGCGACACCACCAGCCTTGAGGACGGCCTTAACACCAACCTCAAGCTGCTCCATATCGTTCAATGCGTCGAAGACTCGGAAGATGTCCATACCATTCTTCTTTGCCTGCTCGCAGAAATGATAGATGGCGTTGTCGGGTAGCGAAGAGTACGCGACACCGTTGGCACCACGCAGCAGCATCTGGAATGGGATGTTTGGCACCAGCTTGCGCATCTTCCTCAGGCGGTCCCATGGGTCCTCGTACAAGAAACGCATGGCAACATCGAAAGTAGCACCACCCCAGCACTCCAGAGCCCAAGCGTTGCTGAGAGCGTAGCTGGTCTCCTTCGCGATGTTCGTGAGGTCGATGGTACGCATTCTCGTAGCCAGCAGAGACTGGTGTGCATCACGCCATGTAGTGTCCATGATCAAGCATCCCTTGTTCGCTCTTACTGCCTTTGCGAAGGCCTCTGGGCCCTGATCGACAATGATGTTTCTCCAACCCTTCGTGCATGGCTGCGTGGTATCGATCTGCTTGCCACTCGCGTCGTGCAGTTGAGGGATGATGGCGTCGCCCTTGAATTTTGACTCGCCCATCTGGCCAACGACTTGTGGCCCATTGACAATGAGCTCGCCGAGGTAGCCAAGGAGCTTCTGGGCACGGTTCTGGCTGCCGATGAGGTTGAAGAGCTCGGGAGTGTCGTCGATGAATGTGGTCCAGCACGTGCCGTCGATGAACGTTGGGTGGGTAAGGAGCGAGGCGAGGAAGGGGATGTTGGTCTTCAAGCCACGGATACGGAACTCGACAAGCGCACGAAGTACCTTTCTCCGGGCGATCTCGTAGGTAGAACCGTGGCAAGTACACTTGACCAGCATGGAGTCGTAGTAAGCTAGCGGAGATGTCAGTATCCGTTAGAATAACCAAACCATTGCAGTCTCAAGAACTCACGTGTGATGACTGCTCCGGAGAATCCGTTGCCGCCGTCAAGTCTCCTGGAAGATCGTCAGTATAGACTCGTGGAAGTCTGAGAGTCCAAAATGGGCACTTACACTCCATTACCACCTATTGAGAAAATGTCAGCATAAGTCTCACACATTTACACCTTCGATCACTTACCAGCACTTCTGTAGACCTCAATCTTGCCAGTGTCTGGGCTGAAGCCCTGCGATGGATCCTCGGTGGTGATACGGCATTGGATAGCAAAACCGCGTGTGCTGATTCTGTCCTGGGTCAAGCCGAGCTGCTCGAGCGAAGCACCAGCGGCAATCTGAATTTGAGCAGCGACAATGTCAATGCCCGTGATCTCCTCGGTAATGGTGTGCTCGACCTGAATACGTGGGTTGATCTCAATGAAGTAGTGGCGGTTCTCCTTGTCAACCAAGAACTCAGCAGTACCAGCATTGCGGTAGTTGGCCGACTTCGCGAGTCTGACAGCATCGTTCAAGATGGCGTCGCGTGTCTCCTGGGGCAGATCCTTGGCTGGTGCGAGCTCAACGACCTTCTGGTGACGACGCTGAACCGAGCAGTCACGCTCGTAAAGGTGGACCACGTTGCCGTAGCTGTCACCTAGAAGCTGAACCTCAATGTGCTTCGGTTGATGTAGGAAGCGCTCAATGAAGACCGTGCCATTTCCGAAGGCGGACTTAGCCTCGGATGTAGCGCGCTCGAATGAGTCCTTGAGGTCTTCTTGCTTCCAGACGACACGCATACCACGGCCGCCTCCTCCGAAAGCAGCCTTGATGATGATCGGGAAGCCGTACTCGTCAGTGAAGCCTTTAGCCTCCTCGAATTTCGCGACAGGTCCTGGAGTACCGGGAACAGTCGGAACGTCCGCTTTTGCGGCAAGCGTACGGGCGGAAACCTTGTCTCCAAGGTCGTTGATGGTTTGTGGCTTGGGACCGACCCAGATGATGCCCGCGTCCTCGACGGCCTTTGCGAATTCGTAGTTCTCACTGAGGAAGCCGTATCCAGGGTGAATCATGTTGACATTGTGCTCCTTCGCGATCTTGATAATCTCGTCGCCGGCAAGGTAGGCGCCGACTGGCGTATATTGCCCTCTCTTTCCAATGACATAAGCCTCGTCAGCCTTTTGTCTGTGCATACCAAGGCGGTCTTCGTGACTGTAGACAGCCACTGTCTGGAGGGACAGCTCATGTGCGGTACGGAAGATACGGATTGGAATTTCTCCACGATTGGCGACGAGAATCTTGTTCAGCTGCATGATCGAGCTGTTGGCTCGCAGGCGCGTGTGGACGGTGTTCGCAGTCTGGTGCGTCTCACCGTCCGCATGCGGTGTGCCGAAATCGCCATTCTGGTTGGCCTGGGAGTCAGACATGGTGGGCAGGCGGAGTCCAGTTAGGACGGGTGAACAGCTGCTGCAGCACTTCCACAGGCGTCGTGCCCTAAGTGAGTGAGTTGTGAGGAGGGAGGAGGGTGATCAAGAGCTCCTGCACTCGTCGTCGTGCGGGAGAAAAGAAGCAATGGCGGAGCGTAGCTGGTCAACGCACCGGCTTTGTCCTCAGAGAGCTCCAGCCCAGCAAAAAGCTATGGCCCTATGACGAGAGGGGCAGGCACGAGGATTGGCCCGAGGTGTGAGATAAGGCTAGCGTTCAATTGATCACCAGCAAGGTTACCCTTATACCCGGTCGTCCTCGCCAAGCGACGTGCGACGTGTTCCGACGACGAGAACAAGGTGAGTGTTGAAGTGTTGTTCTTGGTGCTGTGTGTAATTGTAAGAAGTGGCAGCGTGAGCACGATGAGCCGGTCGTTGCTTCTTCAACTTTCCCCCTCCGCTATCTCCTCCGCTGTCGTCCAGGCGACACGCTTTGCCATTACTTTTTGTATGGCGTCAAACGGCCGACGTACATCTCCACTCCATCCCAACCACATACTCCCTTGGCGTGCTACCGCCGTGGCCTCACCGCGCTGTCGAAACGCTACTGCCAAGTGCGCCGTGACGAACAAGCAGGACCATGCTCACATTCCAAGGAAGGATGGACATTGGCGGGAGAAGATCCGCGCAACCGCCGCAGGAACAGCAGTGAGATATGACTCCAATGACCTCCACCGCGTTGCAGCAAAACTTGCTGTACGATCTGTGCTCTGAGTCCGGAGGATGGAGAACATATGCACGTGCTGCAAGACGTCTTCCCTGAGAACCTTGATATTGATGGCCCCGAGCTCGCCTACCCTTGGACCATGCTCCTTCGTGGAGAGCAGATCTCAAAAATGGCCTGATACTGGCATATTCATTGCTCGTTCAGAGAATAGCGCTGGACAGTCCATTTGAGTGTCGTCCGTGATATGGCCGAACAGTCATCTCAGCAGGATGAGTCTCCCCGGACAGCGAGGTGCATGCTGCCCAGAATGACCATCACTTGGCTGACCCACGATGGCGGACTCAACGTGAGACCGATAAAGTCAACAAAGCAATGATATATGCGATGCAAGCGTGCGAGTTCCGGCAGGCATGGTTTAGCCAAGAGAACGCCCACGCAGTCATCTTTTTCAGGAGCTCATGCTTGTTCTGTGGAAGTTTGGGGGACGCGGCAGGTATGATACCACGCGTCTTTCCCTGTCCGGTTTCATGCGCATGCATATGAAGCAGAAGCAAGAAGTGATTGAGATGACACTTCCGCCTTGGCTCCGAATGCAATCTTCATGTTCCAATTGTGGGTGATGTGAGGCTCTTTGGCCCAGTTGTGATGGATGGTTTGTGCCCGATGTTCGCGCTCAAAGTTCTCACACCGCCGCGGTCAGCCCGTTGGAGCCTCAGGCCAACATTGCAGACCGCAAAGCTCGCGCGACGAGAAGCATCGAATGCTTCCAACATCATCAACCTACTTGCTTTCGGACAACATCCGAACTTAAAAATCGGAAAGCCATACCGATGTCCACTACAGTCACAGTCAGCAGAGAGGAGGTGAGGTCGAAACAAGGTCGTCTAGATCTACCTGCCTCTTCCGATATCTTCCGAACATGCATGTGAGAGTCGGAGATCCTCCACGGGGAAGACAAGGGACGACGAAACGAACCCGGCAAGACCTGGAGAGCGGCCTCTACGCTCGCTGTCTGTTATGCCGAAAGTGAAGTGGACAATTGAAAGTGGACAATCCATGATGATCGGTTGCGAAGCCGTGTTGAAGAGTACCGCTAGCACAAACTGGCACGAAAGACAGTCGCGAACAAACATACCTAGTGGTTCTGGAAGACAAACAGCACAAACAATTGAAAGGCCCAACTCTTGGTAGGGAACTATTCTAGTCTATCGAGCGTCACTCTTATCTCACGTGAATACACACCCAATCCAACTTACGCGGGGATCGTATCGCTCACATGAAACCTTTGGCTACCATACAGGTAACCGTCGCTCTTTTCATTGGCACACAGAAGAGCAAAGCGACTGTAAATAAATGGATCAAAGAAGCGAGCGAGCAAAACACCGCACAATCTTTATTATTTACCGAAATCATATCTCATTACAGGGCGTCTTTCTATCGGACCATCACCTCAACCCTCAAATCTCCTTTGCAGGCATCTCCTCCTCCTCAAACACCTCCTTCCCCTCCCCACCCTCCTCATCCCGCCCATGCAACCCCGCCAAAACCGCCTCCCCCGCCGCATTCGCACTCTCAATAACCCACTTCTGACACCCACCCCTCCCAAACCACTTCGTATTATACCCCCTCCCACTCCCCGCATTCGCACACATCATATGAAACTGAAGCCCACAATACTCCCTAGGAACCCATTGCGCCGGATTACAGTTCCCCGTGATTTTCACGCGGACGCCTTGGGTGACGACTCCCTTTGAGGAGCGGGGGCCGGGGACCATTATTGTGTCGGTGAGTTTTCCGGCTGGACCGCGTTTGTTGCAGAAGGCGGAGATGGCGGCGTTTGTGGCGGGGGATTTGCCGGCGCAGGCGACGGCGTATTGGTAGTCTGTTTTTGCTGTTGTGAAGGGGGTTGCGGAGAGGGAGAGGAGGAGGAAGGGGTGAGGGTTGTGAGGTGCATCGTGTTGGTCGAATAAGCTTTTCTTGTTGCTGACGTTTTGAGATATGAGTGGTGGTTTTCTCGTTCGATTGAAGCAGCGGATGCTATGAGGAAGCAGGAATGTGGATTGCGGTGTGGAGAGGGAGTTATTTGCGGATGCGTCAAGGTTGACAAAGAGGTAAGACGACAATGTTAGAGGTCTCGTGATCTGGAGTTGATAAAGGGAATAACAAAGAAGAACCGCCATACTGGTAATAAGATTGTGGAGAGCAGCATTGATCAGTGAGAAAGCGTGTATGAAATGTGAGTAGGGATTGGGATGGGCTTAATGCTTCAGCATGAAAACCAACATTGATTGTACTTACCGTTGTGCTTCTCAGAAGCAACTTACCTCAAAGAAATCGTGATAGATCTTCGTCTCCCGAACGAATCGTCCATCCTTACGATCTCCAAGACCCATGCGTGCCTTTCGATTGTGGAGCCTGAGAGTGAAGCACACCGTCTGAGGCGAGACTTGATATCCCGTCTTCCTCCAACGCGCATTCAACCAATCGGTGAGCGCATCGCTGGAAGCATTCCAGTCATGAGAATCCCACTCCTTCAGCACCATGTCTACCAGCGCCGGCGGTAGGGGCTCCTTGCCAGAAGAAGCCTCAGATGCCGTCCAGACGGGCTTGAGGTCGGTGCAGATGCTCAGCATCTTGATGGTAACTGACCGTTGGGGATGTCTGGGAAGTTGGATGGTGTTGAAATAGCTCGTTCAACGAGCTATGTGGTTAAGAATAGGGATCTCTTGGACTGTCAAGTACCAGGCCTGCCTGTTGCTGATCCGGCGGATGCGCTCGACTTTTGTAATCCTGAGCCATGGCATTGTTGCATTGTGTGGAGAACAATAGACAAAGACCAGAGCTTGTGGAGTGTTGCAATGACAAAGAACTGGCAGCGAATGCGGCGAGAGAAAGGCAGAAGAAAGGCTAAAGAGTCCATTGTTGCGGGTCCATCCACTGGCATCATTCAAACGGCAGACGGTACATGTTCTTCTGTAGTGCAGATAGATGCAATGCAGCTGATCCACGACGAAGCTTGCCGATTACTGCTTCTTGCGGAAGGTACTCAATTTGAAAGTCGTACCACCAGTCGGGCTCGCATTCGAGACAAGGCTTGGCTGCTCGATGGATAATTACTTGGGCTGTCATAATGCTTCCAGCAAGTGATCACTGAATCACACGGTTCAGGTAGCATCGTTCGGCATCGCCTTTCATTTGTAACCGTAGTCCGGAAATAAAAGAACGTCGCCGCAACATCATCAGATTGCAGTATGAAGTGAGGTCGTGTCGCGGACGAAAACACACAGGCGCTCCTTCATCGCGAGAAACCGGAAGGCATTTCGTGTAGGGCTGGTGCGCGTGAGATCTCTTCGCCCCAGAAGCAATATCCCAATGTGGAGCAGAATCCTGGCCTGTCTCGCTCAGGCATTGCGAATGCGGCTGACTCATGGAACGCGCATGGAAGCACACTGTAGGCGACGGGATTACGGTTGCATTCATTGATGGCTTCGGCAGTCGGATACACCAGCTTCCAGGAGGCAGATCGATGGGCGGCGGCTGTCTTGATCCATGAGCTCTGCCAGCTCTGGTAGACGGCGTTCGATGTGGACGTATGGCGTTCGATGAACGGGCGACGTCCGCAAGATGAGGTGGAAATAACCTCTCAAGATTGGCAGACCGTTGAGAGGGCTTCTCGCTGGACAAGAGGGGACGGACACGGAGCATCGGCAATTGGTTTGTCCGGCGGCCAATGCAGCCAATCAGGGCCTCTAAAAGACGAAGAGATGCATCGGCCTTCCCGAAACGATTGATTCGGCTCGAACTCAATTCACGTTCTCGATCCCCTCGAACACACTTTCATGTGCAGCTGATCACAACTGCATGAGGCAATACCAAAGGCCAAGTATTACGGGGGACTGCAGAGTACATGAATGAGTGACATTGTGTCTACCATGATGATAATACTCTTTTCCGGTGAAGAAGCATGGCGCAGCGCATCGTCCCAGCAGCCTTTGATGCCTTTGGTACGACCTGAAAACAAACGAAGGAAGT
Organism: Pseudocercospora crystallina; assembly: GCA_003666085.1. Taxonomy (NCBI): domain Eukaryota; kingdom Fungi; phylum Ascomycota; class Dothideomycetes; order Mycosphaerellales; family Mycosphaerellaceae; genus Pseudocercospora; species Pseudocercospora crystallina. Next base: position 81,596 of record QQNG01000255.1, read on the forward strand.
TTGGACCCAGCGCTTGCAAACAATGCATACATTCCGGGCCGGCAGCTTGCCGTATGCAGACGGTTCGCCCAAACACCAAGTTGCGGCGATGCTTAAAGAAACCTTGCATTTCGCAGAGGCCCACTCATCCGTACAGTACTTCGTGGCAGCCACTGGAACTAGCTCCCTCGCGTCCTCGATCAGTGGCGCTTTTCTTTCCTTTGCAGTTGCTTGGCCTTCGTCTTGCCTGCTTCCTAACACCGCGTGGTTGCCTGGCGTAAAAGGACGTACGATTCTACGTGTGTGTCCGTGTCCGCTCCAAGCGCATTAGCGACGGACTTAATATACAGGTGCCTTCCTGAACATTCCTCAGGCCTGCGGCTCATCTTCGTGATTACAACAGGCGAGCTTGATACGACCAGGATCGCTCAACAGCGATATCTAGACACCGCCTCGCAGGTGTACAGGATCCAGGATAACAGGACTATCTCTCGCTCGTCATCCAAGATTTGGACTCTCGTTCACCATTCTTGACGACCGCTACACAGCTTCAACCACTGGAGACAATATGCGGTTCTTCAGCAGGACGCCCAAAGCCTCGGGCGATACCGAAGCCCCTCCAACTTCCGCATACAGCAGCCAGCCTTCACTTCACAAGGACGGTGCATCCGAGAAGCCAGAGCCAAACGAAACTGTCGCTCCAGCATCCAGATTAGGCTCTGCCAATAGCGACGATGCCGCCGACACCACCCCTCACAATGCGCTCGAGGCGCAAGAGAAGAAGGTCGAGGCAATCGAGGCCGACGCAGATGCCCAGGAGGACGAAGACGATGGCGTCGAGTATCCCAAAGCCATGAAGTTGGTCCTCATTACCATCGCCTTGTCCCTCTCAGTCTTCTGTATGGCACTCGACAACACTATCATCAGCACAGCCATCCCCAGAATCACGGATCAGTTCAAAGCCATCAACGATGTTGGTTGGTATGGGTCAAGTTACCTCCTGACGACTTGCGCCTTCCAACTCTTCTTCGGCAAGCTGTACACCTTCTTCTCGATCAAGTGGGTTTACATGATTGCGCTTTTCATCTTCGAGATCGGATCGGCTATCTGTGGCGCCGCTCCCAACTCGACCGCACTCATCATTGGTCGCGCAGTTGCTGGTTTGGGATCCGCTGGTATCTTCTCAGGAGCTATCCTCATTGTCGCCAACACAGTACCGTTGATCAAGCGTCCAATCTATACTGGAATGATCGGCGCCATGTACGGAATCGCATCCGTTGCTGGGCCACTCATGGGCGGCGCGTTCACTGACCATGTTTCATGGAGATGGGTATGATAGTAAATGTGCCATCTACCGTTGAGACATTCACTGACACTTTTACAGTGCTTCTACATCAACTTGCCGATCGGTGCTGTCACCCTGATCTTCATCTTTCTCTTCTACCACCCAACCAAGCGGGCGAAGGCTCTTAAGGGAAGCCACTGGAGAGAGAAGCTCGAGCAATTCGACCTCTGGGGATTGTTCGTCTTCTTGCCCATGATCGTCTGCCTTCTGCTCGCGCTGCAATGGGGCGGCAGTACGTACGAGTGGAGCAACGGCCGCATCATCGCTCTATTCGTGATCTTCGGCGTCCTCCTCGCCGTCTTCATCGCTATCCAATACTGGAAGCAGGACAACGCAACACTCCCGCCAAGAATCATGAAGCAGCGCACAGTCTACTCAGCTGCATGGTTTGGAGCTACGCTGGGAGCTGCCTTCTTCATCTTCGTCTACTACTTGGTAAGATCGATCTCACCCAGTCACGCCTTGTGTAGTACGCGACCGCTAACACCTCCCCAGCCCATCTGGTTCCAAGCCATCAAAGGGGCTTCCGCAATGAAGTCCGGCATAATGAACATTCCCATGATTCTCGGCCTTGTCATCGTCTCCGTCATCGTAGGCGGCGTCATCACAGCCATAGGCTACTACACCCCCTTCGTAATCGCCTCATCCATCCTGATGTCCATCGGCGCCGGCCTCCTCTCCACCTTTACCCCGGAAACCGGCTCGCCCAAATGGATCGGATATCAAGTCATTTTCGGTGCCGGCGTAGGGATGGGAATGCAGCAGACGCTGATTGCTGTGCAGGCTGTGCTCAAACCGGCGGTAAGTCTACTTCTCCCATTCCGTCCAACCACACCCTCCTTACTCACTTATTCTGTCTATCACAGGACGTCCCAATCGGCACAGCAACCGTAATGTTCGCCCAAACCCTCGGCGGCGCCCTCTTCATCTCCGTCGCCCAAAACGTCTTCACAAACCAACTCCTCCACCACGTCCAATCCATCATTCCCGACCTCAACCCGGCCGTCGTCCTCTCCACAGGAGCAACAGAACTCGTCAACGTCATCCCTACCCAATTTATAGACGGCGTTAAGCTCGCTTATAATGATGCGATTATGGATACTTTCTATGTGGCTGTGGCTATGTCTGTTGTGACGATTTTTGGGAGTGCGGCTTTTGAGTGGAGGAGTGTGAAGGGGAAGAAGATTGAGATGGCTGCTGCGTAGCGTAGAAAGAACATCAACAGCACCGGTGGGAAGAGAAGGAAATTGAATGTATGCATGGGATTTTTCTGCTTTGGTGGGGTGAAGTTTAGAAGCATTGTCGGCGTTTGCTTGCAAAAAGAGATACCCCTTGTTTGAGCACTTGCTTTTGCATCTGTATGGCGTTTCTTGGGGAGAAGACCTTAACGGCCTATAATACAGGAGAGAGGAAGACATCTCGACTCTCAGAATTTGATGACGACAGGCTAGGAGTGCCAGCCAGGATAGACACTAGAATAGACCAACTCGTAATGCGACGATATGATGAGAGAGACATCAAATGAGAAGAGTGAAGTCATATTCATATCCTCATAGCCATACCTCTGCATCGCTGCAGCAAACTTCCTTCTCTCGCACTTGAAAACCGCAAATGCAACCCATCTACTCTCAACTCATGCCCAAGCGTAAAGAAACGCAAGCCATGCTCTGAATCTGACTCTGGGTATCATCGCTATCATCTCGCATAAAGCAATCAAGCTTTGTATCTCGTGGGAAGGCATAGTAATTTCGACTCGGGCCAGCCAAAAGTCGAAACAGTGCATTATTTGAATCGCGGCCGGCCAATGCTCGTGTCTAGGCCGGGAACGTGTTGTTGCGTGGCAAGTTGAAATAATCCCGAGGGAGCATCTCAGCCGAGATCTTGGCCAGCTTCTGAAGGACAGTGAGAAGACCACTTGAGCCTTGCGTCAAGGTCGCCATAGCCACGGTATTCCGCTTGCCGACCGTAACAGAGAAGACATCTCGGACCTTGCCCGCCTTGCCGAGATCGTTGGCCCACTTGAAGATGACTTCGTCTTCGCGATCGTCGCCTGCAACCACCATAAAGTCGGGGCACGACAGACCCTTGCTTTCTTTGCAGAGCTGTTCGAAGACGTGAGTTGCAGCGGTGCCTTTGCTGAAGTCTTCTTGCTCGATGAGGACGGCTTTGTTGATAGGCACAGCTCGAATGCGCATGCTCTTGCAGGATCCGTTGATCTGATCGGCGCACTCTCCAGCGAAGCGCATGGCGGCCTCTTGGTCCGTGGACTTGTCGTAGCGGAAGAGAAGGCTGCAGTGGCGCTCTTCGAGATAGCTGCCTTCGAGACGCTCCTGGTAGTATTCCAGGATACCACGAACTTGCTCTTTCCACTCTCTCACTTTCTCCATATCCACGAATGGGGTCCACTCCATGTTCTGCGCGCCAAACTCACGCACAAAACAGCCGTTCTCGGCGATGAGACCTGCCTTGGGGAGTGTTCGGAAGTGGTTCTCCAATTCCTCGGGCTTGCGACCAGACATGACATAGACGACGTTCTTAGGGTCAGTGAGGAGGTCGTTCAATGTTTCCACGATCCGAGCCGGGGAGCCCAGTGGAATGCCGGAAGATGTCTTATGAGGCGCAAGCGTGCCCTCAAAATCGATGATGAATAATCTTGACTCGGCAGTCTTGTACTTGTCGGACAGCTGCGACACGTTCAGTCGCGGAACTGAGGATGAAGCGCGCTGGTGGTGCTCGTCGAATACTCGGTCGAGCTCGTTGCTCAAGTACTTCATCCAGCGGCTGCCGGTCTGCTTCAAGACCGTGCCATGAAGTCTCTCCCAACGTCGCTTCTTCTCGGACTCGTCCATTTCGAGAGCTTCCTTGATGGCTTCGGCCATGCCAGAAAAGTCCCATGGATTGATCGAGATGAAGTCGTGACCAAGGGCAGCAGCGCTTCCCATGAACTCACTCAGGATAAGAGGACCGTACTTCTTCTCGCCTCCACGCCCATCCTGGCAGTAGACGTACTCATGTGGCGTCAAGTTCATGCCATCGCGTAGTGCGGTGACCATTAAAGCATCGGCTACAGTGAGCAGCGCAATGTATTGTGAGAACGCGATGTCTTGTTTCAAGAACACCAGCGGCTGGTGCGCGAGGGTACTGTGGACTGAGTCGATGCGGGTTTGGATGTCAGAGACCGTGGTGAGCAACTCCGACTGCTCGTTCGTCGAGGTGGCGACCTGTACTAGGACAACCTTCTCTCGCCACTGAGGATTTCTGTTCAGGAAAAGTTCGTAGCTCAGCAGCTTCTGTCGAATGCCGTGCACGTGGTCAAGTCTGTCGCGAGCCACGATCAAGTACTTGCCCTTGTACTTCTCCTTGATAGTTTGAACCCACTCCTGAACTTCGTCGTCCTTCAGAGCTTCTTCGAACATTGGTGGGTTGATGCCAATGGGCTGCCACGTGACGTTGACAAAGTGGTTCTCCAGCTGAACGCCCTCAGCAGTAGTCTCCACGGCGAGTAGGCGACTGCAGGTCTGGAGGAAGTGCGAAGCGTACTCCTCCGTCTGGAAGCCGACCAAATTTGCACCTAGCATGCCATCAAGAAGCTCCTTCCGAGTGGACAAGCAACGGAAGACCTCAGAGGATGGGAACGCAGTGTGCAGGAAGAAGCCGATCTTAGCGTCAGGAAGTCTCTCGCGGACCATGCCAGGGACGAGCAGGAGATGGTAGTCGTGGATCCAGATCGTATCGCCTCGCTTGTAGCTGGCAACTACTTGATCGGCGAAGGCCTGGTTGACATTGCGGTAGAACTCCCAGCTATGGTCTGCGTAGGCCTTGCTCTTTGGGTGATCGGGCACCTGGTAGTGGAAGATGGGCCAGAGGATGGTCTTGCAGTAGTGCGCATAATGCCCGTCGATGTCCTTGTCTGAGCAGTAGACGACCACGGACTGGTGCTCGTTGATGAGTTTGTCGTGAATATCGTCTTTCGTGCTCTCTGGCAGGGCATCTGTTGGCATGCCGAGGGTTCCGATCCAAGTAGTATCGACCGGCTGACCAGATTCGGGATCGATCTCAGAGACTTGTCGGATAGCATTGACTAAGCCTCCATTTCCATGTATGGCTGGCTCCACTGTCCACGACTTGCCCTCGAAGCCTCGCTCAGAGCTTCCAGAGCGTGAGCTATACGCGTGGTGTGGAGAAGGCTTTGTGACTCGGCGGGTGTGCTTATTTCGCTTTCGCTCCTCCACCTCTTTCATCTCGTCATAATACTTCTGGAAATCCTGGATCGATGCAGAAGGTAGAGGTCCTGCGCGGGAGCGTGGCTGGTTGAAGATGGCTTGAGTGCCCCATTCGGCGTGATTGTCGTTTCGGAGGAGGGATCGCGGGTCGCCAGGTCTAGCAAACATGCGCTTCTGGACATCGAGTCCACCTGGGGTGAAGAATTGCTCGTTTGCTGCTTGTACAGCTTGCAAGTTCGCGGGAGTGAGAGGTGGCGTGGGGCCATTGAAGAGGCTCGCACTGCTCGCATTGGTGTTTCTAGTAGGCAGCTCGGCACTCGAGTGCGTCTTCTGGAGTTGAAAGGCAGGAGTGCGTTTGGTCTCTCTCGGAGGCAATTCCGAGAAGTTGACGGTGTTTGGTAGGAAGCTGAAGACGTATAAGCGCATGTTGAATGTGAATCTGGGTATAGAACTGGGCAGAGACTTACAGGGAAACGGTCAGGTTGGTCGCCATGGCGGCGATATGACCTTATGGTGGTTTGGCGGGAAAGCGTGGAGGTGGGCGGGCTGTCACTTGCGAGGATGCAGTGAGCCCGTTGAATGGTCCAGGTGAGGCGGTTTCTGTTTCTGTGATTGCGAGCGCATGAAAGGAAGTGGAATGCAGGTTGTTTGGGGTGTGTGTGCGTGGGTATGTGATGGTGGTGTTTGTTCAAACGTTAGAAGTTTCGAGACAGCCGTCAGAGCGGGCTTGGGGAAAGAAGTCAGGGCAATTAAGCTTCAAGCCGTCTGCATGTGAAGCATGTGAGCGCAGTGAGTGAAAGAAAGTAAGGGAAGTTCGAGAAACGTCCAGAGACGAATGCACTTTCCTCGGCGGCGCCCGTTCGCAGTTGCGGTTGCCTCATTGGACCGTAATGCAATCGTAACATGCGGTAGGCACGATGCACAACTGTGATGCAATACCCAAACTGCTGCCCAGTTTTTTTATCGTGGTCAGAGCGACGGCAGGGGCCAAACGCTCCGAGCACCTTTTTAGCTTTGCACTATCCCGGCTTGCCGTTCCGAAGACGCTAGCGGCTTGTCCAGCACGCTGCCGAGACACCGGCCGCTGGAATGTTCTTCGACCTCACACCTCACCCTCTCGCAATTGTGACCGCATGCACCACCACCAGCCCCAAGGCTATCTATCCACTATCTTTATCAGTCCTGCTGCCTCCAGAAATACCTTCAGATGACACCTCGGTGACTTGAACGCCCACGCAGGATCGTGATCGTCCGGCCAGCTTCGCCAGGAAATGTCATGAGCCTCTCCTGACATGCGAAGCCTGCATCACCCTATCGAAACTGTACGAACTTGACACGTGTACGCGGATGCACCATCCTTCTTGCTCCAGTCGTGCAAGCCGCGGCATGACGACGAGGTTGTTCGGTGTTCAAAAAGCCCTGATGGACAGGCACCGCCTCATCCGCTGCCATGTTGCGCCTTCCATGGACCGAACGATCCCCCGTGGGGATGGTCTGGAGATTGCAACCCCCCAGCGTTTGATGCTAGACCGCAAGTTTCATCCAACACACGGCACCGTCGCAGAATACGGTCCGACTCACCGGGCCAAACAGACTGTCAGGAACCACTTGCGAACTTCCGGAGTGTCGACTCCTTTCAAGGATTGCATGTCTTGACGGCAGCCATCCGCATCATCCCGTCTGCACCAACGCCGGCAAACCGACTCAGCGATTCGACCTGTCGGCAAACGAAGACCCATTTCCAAGGATTTGGGTCGCTGCGAAGTGAGGCTGACTGCAACATTCAAGCCACTGAAAGTGCAACGTGCGGCGTCATTGAAGGCTTCCTCCAACAGGATCTTCAATACAGGTCGCAACATCACCGCCACATCCACCTGCGTGAGCCCATTCGTGGCCGTCTGAAGCCCACAGGGTTTCTATTTGAGATGCGCTCCGTCTGCAATTTGACATCATCGCAGGTGAACCTATGGCGCAGCGGCGTACAAGAGTGCCAACAGGATGGCGATGACATGCCAGACCGAGCACGACATCATCCGCCGATCTGATGTTGGAAGATGATCAGACTGCGGACTTCGCCTGCTCCCACCGATGAGCCCGCGTATGGCTGGATTCGAGACGTTGAGGACTGTTGGTGAGTGGCACATCATACTCAAATCCCACGTCCAGAAACCTCAGTCATCCCACTGGCAGACAGTAGAAGGAAAAGCAAAGTACCGAACTTGCCCGCAGGAGGATCTGCAGGACCCGCCACGCGCGGCATGCGTACATACGATATGTACATCTGCAACGCTGATCGCATACTATTTCAACATTCTAGAAGACGGTCACAAGACGTTGCTCGAGACGGCTCGCCGATACTGGATAACAGGCAGGCAGACCTATGAGACCTTCAGCCGGGGACTGACACGTTTTACTGGCCTAGGCCGACAGCCAGGACTGAGGATCATCCAAATCGAAAACCCGATGCTGCGTCATTACAACCTTTGGGCAGCTTCTCTTGTCCAGCAGCGGACTTTCCGAGCGAATGAATACGCGAAGCACCAAGTGGACAAATACCTTCAGGAGAAGTCCCCTTCTCGGGACCAACTCCCAAACCTGCTGCCTTCTCATATGACACTCACCCCTATTTCTATACTTTTAAAAAGGTACCATCGTATGGCGCAAGTCACACGTGGCTGAGCGCAGGCACTCTGCACGACCTCTACCAGCATACTTGTTGGAGTGACGAAAAGGAACCGGCACGAATGTGCTTCTTACTGCGCAACCCATCACTGCGAAATTTTATTCACGTGCTAAGGGGTTTCGCAGGGCATCAAGATGGGAAGGAGGAAAACTTCGTCTGGAGAGCACAACATCATCCCATTTCCACGCTCAAAAAAACAACCTATTACCATCATCGCCTAGCCTCATTGGAAACGCCGTCTATGCGCCTTCATTACACCTCTATAGTAGATTTCTCTTGCTTGCTTTGCACAACCGCACCGCAGCGCGATCGTACGCAACGACAGCCTCTGCCATCGCCGCTGAAAACCCACAAAAATAACACAATGCTCCATAGAAGCCGCAATGTAGAAAGCCCAGAGTAGACAGAACGCTCCAAATAAAAGCAGTCCAGAAAGCCAGAAAGCCTCCTCCTTTCGCTCCTGTCCGTCCGTCGGCCGTATATGTGTTGTGTGAAGGAAATGAGGATTACCTGCTGCTAACAATCTGGGTATACTTGCGGGTTGGATAAAACAAGCAGCCGGGTATTCGAAGGGGTCCAGCGGCCGAGTGATGTGTCGAATCGTTGGGTGGGCAAATGTTCTATCGATCTAAAGTTGTGTGGGTGGTATGGTGTATCGTTTGGCGATGTAGGAATTTGAATCGAAATGCAGAGCAGCAGAATCGAATCCCTGGTGTTCGAGCAAAACTCCGTCGTATCGTTCGTCAATTTGGTCCAAGGTGTCCGTGTATACGTGACGCAGAGAACGTTGCTGAGTTGATAGGCATTGGCATGCTTCCCAAAGATGATCGTCCGGTCTAGGCAGCTTCCACCTAAGCTACTGCGCGGACGGTACTGGTGCTGTCGGAGCTGCTTTCAGACAGCGACCTCATCTGCATGGCCTGCGCGGCTTGCTTCTGCGCCACGACCTCTCGGGCATAGAACTCAACAAGCATAGTCCCGTAAGCTTCAATTTCCTCAACGGGAATTGATAGTCGAAAGTCATTTAGTAGGAGGAACTGAAGTTCGAGATGATTCAGCTCCGGGAGCGGCAAGCCGCCAACCTAAATATGCACACGTCAGTCGGTTTCATCGCGAAGTTTGAGGTTGTTTCAATCCTGTGATGCTTGATGTCATGTCTCGAAAATCGTGGGATGCAACAGTGCTGTTTGTGATAGATGGAAAGTGCAAGAACCCACCTTAGCGTATCTCGAATTGGTGTAGAAGATATCCGAGAAGAATTTGCTCGCACAAGTCACCCCGGCGATAACGAGTCGGTGGATGTTAAAGCTATCCACCACGAAGAAGTGTGAAAGGTTATAGGGGTCAATGCCCATTGACAGCTCCGGCGACATTGAAGGCGAGTCGGGCTGATTCGGTCTGCTGTGGGGTGTTCCTGGGATATTCCGTTCTGACGGTTTCTCCACTCCTCCTGAGTTAGGGGGCGTGGCTTGCTGGGTTCCTGAAGGTGTAGTCGCGGTCACTCCCTCCATGCCATCTGAGCCGAGTGACTCGCTGGAAGAGCTTCTTGACTCTACAGCTTGCTGATTCGCTTCCCGGAGTGACTGCATTGGGCCAGCGTTCACCCTCTCCGTCATCCTGTCAAAGTAGACCAGCAAGCTCAAGAACACCTCGTAGCTTGTTGGACAATACTTGTTGATTCTACTCAAGTAGCTCAGAATTGTTATGCTGGGCACGTTCTTGCCGTGGAATGCCAGGACGCTGCTCGTCTGAGGATTTAGATGCGATGCTGCATCGATCGATGGCGGTTGGCGGTGAAGATGCTCGTGCTGTCTGTCATTTGTTGTAGTGATCTTGGTGAGAAGGCCAGCAACCATCTCAATGATATGTTCGACCTTCATCTCACTGATCTCGTACTGCGGGCCGTCATCTTCTGCTCCTCTTGAGCGGGACCGGCTCCTGCTGCGGATCTCGGAGAAGCTGCCCATATCCTCGCTGGCGAAGCTCTGGATGTGCTCCAGATCGCGCACCTTGATCTTCCTCGGCCTAGTAGCCGGTCTGCGGTCGGTGGGCGACAGAGTGGAAGAGGTGTCTTCTGCTGGCCTCGTACCAGAGAGCGAAACTGCGTCATCTGCTACTGGTGGTGCAGGTTTCGCCTCCAGCCCTGGACTGGGCGGTGGCTGCGACGCCTGCGACGCCGCTCGTGCATCTTGAGGTTGAACATTACTGGCAGCAGACGAGCTTGATGCTCTCTGCGCCGAATCGGACATATGGGCCTCCGAGCTTCGCGAAGGCGTCCGGCTACGTTTCGGTTGCGGGCTGGGTGCGGGTACTGCTGCCGGCGCAGGAGTCGATCTCGGCGCTTCTCGAAATGCGCTGTGCTGCGGATGGCTGGGTGAGGAGTGTTGGGCGTGGGCGTGCGAGTGGTGACCAAAAAAGGAGTTCACGGCATCGAGTACGACCGAGCCCATATTAGCTCATCGGCGGAATGGTGGTGGCGGTAATAGTGCTGGTGCTGCGCGGGCGGCAATCTGCTGTGTGCTGCTGAGATAAGATCAGTGTCGCGTTCGTGGCGGCGGATAGTGCGACGGGGAGTATCGTGATGGGTCGAAGTGACAGCCGGCAGGTTTCAGTTGGGAATGCAATGTGAGGCTGGTGTCGTGGTAGTTGAGGTTGGTTCGGGTAGTCGCAACACGTGCAGGCATGTGAAAGCCGAAGGGCAGTCGGCATGGACCTGGCGGAGAGTGGGTCGTGAAGAAGCCGCGCGGTGGTGAAGGCGCGATGGCGACGACAGTGAATCGTCGTCGGCGAGCAGGTCCAATGGGTGAGTGTCGTGTGTCTCGGGGTGATGTCAAGAGGCGGTGACTGAGGCGCATATCTCGATAGGAGCCTCCCGCTTCGCAACCGTGACGCGATACAAAGGAGGGCCTTGGGCAAACAGCTGTACAGAGAGTGAATGGGAGACTTCTTACCTCGTGCTGCATTCCCGTCGCGCTGCTGTCGCTGCTCTGCTGCTGTCCGGCGCTGTGCTCAAAGTCAATTGGACAGCGGGCGACGGTGAAGATTGCCTGTCGGCGGTGGGAGAGGAGTGTCGTTGGGTTGATGTCAAGTTCGAGGCAAGGTAATTGCAGGGCCGCGAAGGAAGAACGGGACCTCGCCTGCAGCCGCCAAGAACAAGCCTCGCAACAGATCTCAGGCGCCGAAGCTGCGGTACATTCATCAGACTTCACGCTATTGCTAGCCCCATCTGCTGTACAGAACTTCCAAGCGAAGAATTGGAATTAAGCTTGAAATACAAGTGCCGACGCTGGTTTGCAGGATTCTCGCGTTTGCTGGGCTTCTTGTGCAACTCTTCGAGAACCTTTCCTGTCCTTTGGTCCTCGTACTCAGCGTGTTTGATGACGCCTCCAGTCCATTCCTCTGTCGTCAGCCAGCAGAGCTGAGGGGCGCTAAGCTGCAAGCCCGGTGGCCATCGGAGCAGCAAGGAAACAACCCGACGAATCCCCAACGCGCCTATTGGTACATGCTCCTACAAAAGAACCACAAGCAGCAGCGGCGCAGCACATCATGCCATACTGCAGTCGTGCTATTGGCACGTGTCTACACCGCTGTCGACGCATGCTGTGATACATGTCCTCATGCCTGCTCAACCTTACCTACAAGGTCTTCAAAGCCTGGCCAGGCCCATCTTCACTCAGCCATTCAAGTGAAACACACAACCGGTTTGGTATATCATATTGGGGTGCAGACGAGGCGTCCGCAAGACTTCTTGCTCTTTTCTACATCATATCCGTAGCGTGCGGCGGTTGTTTCGCCATTTGCACGCGATGCTGCTCTGCGCCTCGAGAACGCCGGCCGTATAATACAAGGATGCATCTCGCAATTCTTTATTTCTTGTCAATGGGGTCCGTTCCTGGGCCCTCGTAGTTCCGATCAGGTAGGTAGAGGTGCCGGACTGCACCCTTCGCTGTGAGCACGACCATTCGAATCACGCCACCGGAACTTCCATCCCACTTGATCGCCTCTTTCAACGAGCCCTTGACGAACTCGATGCCCTCTTGCTCGGTCATACCCTCCTTCCAGTTCGCATCAGTGTATCCGTAGATGTATGTCGAGCCTGAACCAGCAATCGCAAATGCCTGCTTGTGCAGCGAGCCGCCTAGAGGAATCTGATAGACCTGCCCGCCGTGTCTCTGGTCCCAACCTGCAATGATGATACCCGCACTCAGCATGTCCTTGTTCTCGTAGCACAGCTCTTGAAACAGCGCCGCGGCGGTTTGTGTGGTCGGTGGCTCGTCGTTGGTGATGCCGTACATGCCCAAGTGGTACTGCACGATGTCTGCGACGGCTTGTGTGTCTGCAGCGGAGCCTGACCGACAGCACCATATCGTATCGTGTACTTGTGTGAGCTTGTCCGTGACTCGGTTGGCGATGTATGCGCCGGTGGTTGTTCTGCTGTCTGCGCCGAGGATAACACCGTCCTTGAAGTTGATGGCCATGATGGATGTACCGAGGTTGACCTCACCGGACTTGAGGTGGTTCATGTCGATGTGGATGCCATCTGTAGATATCATTAGAGCTGAGCGATGAGAGGACAATGATGGTCTTGTGCCTACCTTCACCCAGCATGCCCGTTTGGTTGATCATGATGGCGGGTCGTGCGAGGGATGGGTAGAGTTCAAGGTATTCGTTCAGTCGTTGGAGAGATCTATCGGCGGGATCTGGTGGGCGATGAGGAGAGGTCGGTGATGTTTGGTGTTTGGAGTTTGATGGCTGCGAGGCTTCCACACGATGCGCGTCAAGCTCGAGCTGGAAGGTGCGTCCAAGCTTCTTTCCGCGACTTCTGTCATCGAAGCTGCCTCCACGACCGCATGTGAACATGGCATCTAGAAGTAAATGATCACTTGAACAACAACAAAGATGATTGTACGAGCGTAACGACGTTTATGCTCTTTCTGTAGCCCTGCCAATCCTGCGAGCCGTAGAGCATCGCCGAGGAGCCGTCCACCTTCGCCACATACCAAGCACTTCGCGAATCGTCGCAATGGCCTCCCTATGGCCGTGGCTGCGGCTGCCCTTCTATCTCAGCGCAGCAGCCGTGAGCTTTGGTGGTGGAGCGCTCTACTATTTCCAGAAGTATGCCGATCGATCTGATGTGGTGACAGAGTCAAACGTCTGACATCCAACAGTGAGATCATCTACCCTCGCAATCTCCCTCCAGGAACCAGAACAGAAGTCCCACGTCCAAGTCAATTCGGCATAGAAGACTACGAAGAACTTTCAATTCCAACACCAGACGGCGAAACTCTGAGCGCCTTCCTCGTCAAGCCCCCAAACAAAGCCCAAGCCAGGCCAATCACGATCCTGAACTTCCATGGCAATGCAGGCAACATCGGCCATCGGTTACCTATCGCCAAAGTCCTGGCTCACGATCTTCAATGCACCACTCTCATGCTGGAGTATCGTGGCTACGGATTGTCAACAGGTAACCCGAACGAGAAGGGCCTCTGTATCGATGCCCAAACGGGTCTGGACTACATTCGAAACCGAGCAGACCTCAAGGGCAACAAGGTAGTTGTCTATGGTCAGAGCCTGGGGGGTGCCGTTGGTATTGATCTTGTTGCCAAGAATAAGGGCACTGGTGACATCAAAGGCCTCATCTTGGAGAACACATTCTTGAGCATTGCGAAGATGATTCCGAAAGCTGTGCCCGTGGCGAAGTATCTGACGCCGCTTTGTCATGAGTATTGGAGGAGTGAGGACATGATTCCTCAGATCACTGACATTCCAATACTGTTCTTGAGTGGATTGAGGGATGAGATAGTGCCGTAAGTCTTATCTCCAGCGGCCGTGTTTGCGTGGAAGCTAATTCGTTCGTAGGCCATCGCATATGAAGGAGCTCTTTAAGAAAGCTAGATCTCCCAAAGTTGTGTGGCAAGAGCTACCTTACGGAGATCATAACAACTCTGTGGCGGAGGCTGGCTACTTCATCCATGTCGAGGAGTTCCTGAGGAAGTTCGTGCTGGGTTCATGAGAACCACGTTCCAGGGCCACGAAGCTCGAGAACGACGCCGTTTCCCGGACGCGCTTAGAACCCGCCTAGAAGGCGCGAGATGGGGATGAGACATAGTAATCAGCAAACTAGGTCATTGCCTGGCCGATGTTCTGCCTCCTTTGAAAAAGGAAACGGGCTCTCTGGGCACATACCAATTTCTGTCCACCCTCCACGATGACACTGCTCTCATGGGACTGCATTCACTGATGATATATAGGCTATAGACACTCTAGATGCCTTATTGTACAGGAGTTCCATCCTCGCGGCTATTCATGGGCACCAGTAATGCCAGAATCACAAGCACTGGGCCATGTGCTTCCGTCGCACTTTCACATCTGATTCTTGGCGGCTGCACGGGCCGCGTCAATACGCATTTCTTTCCACGGCATTCTGTTGAACACCGACTTCATTCATCACCCTCGACAACACCACAACATCGCACCCAGAAGCAAATCTTGCTTCGTCTACAACCTCAACAGCAGGCCCTCAACAACTACTCGATAACACAGACATAGCATCACCTCGAGCGATAGTCGAAGTCTCTGCCCAACGCGACTCCTTAAGCAAAGCCGGCACATGCAACGACCTCGAGCAACACAAACTACCTCGAGCGAAGGACCGACCAGCCCAATGGCTACCTCAGCGTCGACTATCGAGCAGAACTTCCTGTAAGCACCCGTCAGCGCAGCGCGCCGCTTGCGAGAGCTAATACTAACTCATTCCTACTTGCAGGTCCAACATCCACCTCGAGCTACCGCTCCAGACCATCCAAGTTGAGGGCGGCAATGTCACTGTCCGCCTCGACGACGAGAGTGTCCTGATCATCGACAGCAAAGTACTCAAGGCTGCCTCCCCGCGGTTCAAGCTCCGCATGGGCAGCAATTGGGGTGGCATTGGCGCGAAGGAGGTCACTCATCCCTTGAGCAAGGAGAAGCTGGCGATCTATACCTACCGCTTGTGCTGGACCGACGGTGCCTACACTATGACGGATGAGGTGAGTTTCTCTAGATTTCGCCTCGACTTACTGAGTTGCTGATGAAAGCTAGGCCGGGCAATCCACTAAAGCACCTGACCACGAATGGGAGGGCCACGAGACGTTCAGACCATTCTACTACACCGATGGATTCGCGGAAGGATTCCCGCACTACATGCGGATCTCTCTCAAGACTTGTGAGATATCGAGACGTCCTCCTTACAAGTCCGCAAGCGAACTCCGGCAAGACGCTGTCATCGAGCACAAGATCCTGTTCAGCCTCTTGTACGCACAGCCGGTCTATCTTGAGTACGACTTCGAGACCACCATACTGCACCTCGCGAACGTCATTGCTTACGGCGAATAATACGAGCTTCTGCCTGCCATTGCCGAGCAAATCGAAGAGCTTATGCTCGAGCTACCTGGGCTGTGGGAAGATGTCGCCAAGATCCCGCTGTTCTACCTGGCGCTGGGCAAGAAGCTGCGGTCAATGCTGATCTTCAACGACGCCGTCCGCCACTTCGTTGGCCAAGGTGGCAGCTGGAAGTATATCGTCGAGGCAGGTGTCATGACCAGATACGAGGCATGCGGTGTCATCCTCCCATCGCAGGAGTGTCTCCAGAACCGCATTGAAGGTACGCTAAACGAGCTTCGGGAGCTGTGCCTTCCCTCGTGCCAAGCGCATGCGAATGGGACTCGGCGCCAGCAGGGCCCTGTTGTGCCCACGACATGGTTCGAGACATCATTCGGCAAGAAGAGTTTGCAGGACAAATGCGAGTATCTCGCCGACAATATCTTTCGCGACTACCTCGAGTCCAAGATACTCGGCCAGCCACACTGGTCCCACATCAAGTACGCGCGATCCGGCGCCGCAAAGGACGGCCACGTTGAAGAAGGCTCTTTCCACAAGTTCTGCGAGACCATTGTCACGTCCTACCGCAACCACTGCAACGTCGAATTCCTCGGAAAGAAGATCGACAAGGCATACACCTCCATCTTCAACCTCACGGGCGAGGTCCGTGGGATGACTCCATCTCGGATGATCGAGAAGCGCTTGAAGCAAACCGTCTACGCCGGCGCCCGTGCAATTCTGCGCCGCTTCCCAGATGCAGCTCATCTGGAAACCGCATACTCTCGATACGTTGATTGCGGAGACTGTACGTTCGGCTATGACATGGGTGGGGAGTGGTCTCAGCATGCTGAGGCGAACTCCACTACTGGCTTGTCGTATCCTACTCTCATTGGCGTCAGCTTGTATGAGAAGGACGTGCCGTGGGCTGGCGAGCGGGAGTGGGAGTCGTTCGTCCTGCCGAGTCGGGATGTCACGGAGGCGAGCGGGGAGTGGGTGGAGTTGGTAGGAGTGGAGACGAGCAAGAAGTGAGAGATGAAGGAATGGACACTGGGATATAGGCATCAGGGAGCGTCGCCGGAGCGCTAGCCTACAGTGGCTCCTGGAGTTGCTCTACGTGCGGACGAGTCAGCATAAGTTATAGAACGAAGCAAGAAACCTTATCCCGATATCACAATCCTGTCCAATGTCTATCTCAACACTGATGCAGGACCTCCACGCCGCTAGCATCACAGACAGGCACACGGAAATTGCTTTGAAGACCGAAAACGCTTTTGACAAATGGCCGGTGACTTCAGTCCAACTCAGCCCTAGAAGTACTCTCTGAGCTGCTAGCCTCACGAGCAGACGCACGAAAACTTGTCGAAAGGATGGAAGCTCTTGGAGGCCCTTGAGGCAGCACGACTTATCTCAACATGATTCTGACCATCTACGCTCCCACTCTCGAAAGCCTGTTTCGAAACTTGTACGATCTCTGAGAGAGCGCTACAGGAGAATCCGATCAATCTCAAGTTTTATAACATTTTCCAGGCTGCTGGATGTACAAAGTATACATACATACAACATGCACTCGCTCTCAAGAAGCAATTGCCACTACTACCACCGCCACCACCACCACCACAATGTCAACAACTACTCCTTAACCACTAAACAGAACTACCATCCCCCTCCCCCTCCCTTACAAGAAACTCGCGTCCCAAGCTGGCTAGCATCCACCAAACCCATCTCGTCTCGTCCTGTCACATCCCAATCCCAATCCTCCCCTCCACGCGAAAGAAAGAACTCAAGCAGAGGAGGTCGACCACGCATCCCTCTAACAAATATAAATAATTAGAAGCTTTCAAGTATCACGAAACCCTTCTAGGCCCTTACTGCCTGTTTGAACGAGAGGCTTGTACGGGCGTATAGAAAAGAAAGACTGTGAGTCAGTCAGTTAGTCAAGGAGGAGGAGGATGTCGGCTTCAGCGGAAGTAAGGCATATATATCTATCTATCCAGGAGCTAGCTATTTCCCGACGAGGAGTTCGGTAGTGAGTGTCTTGTCAGATTTCGAGTCGTCCCTCCCACTTGGTATCCTACCTCATGACATGAAGAGGAGTATGTATATAATGTGCCTTGCCAGGTTCGAGTCATCCCTCCCACTTGATATCCTACCTCATGACACGAACAGAGGGCATACGAGATCGAAGTTTGATATTCGGACTTCATTTGTTTTTTTATTACGCTAGTGCTACTACTGAAAACGGCCGTGAAAAAGTTCTTGGTATCATAATGTATCCACTCCGTCCCATCCCATTCCCGCTGCGGGTGTAAGAGTACAGAGTGTATGAAAAGAGGAAACAGACTGCCGCCCTTGAACCTTAGCGGAAAAGAAGACCGCCGATGACCCGAGCCCGGAAGCCTTCGATGATCCAGGTCGATAACGCCTGCCATGATGGGGAGCCAGATCGTGTTTGCCGTATGTTATGTCTCGCGTCCGAGTCGAAAGCCCAAATCGAGCCGACGCGGACTTGCGTGACGGTGAGCATATAGTCCCTCGCTGGTGTGCATTCGCTGCTCCATCGGCGTGCTTCTTCAGTTCGGCGGCAGTCCCAAAAACGGCAACAAAAACTTCGCCACCAATCTCGTCGTATACTTCGGCGCATTCTCCACCCCAAACTCCACATTCGCCCTCCTCTCCAGGTGTTCCCTCCTCCCCTCAACCAACCTCCTCACACAAAAAGCAAAATCCCTCGCGGCCGGATCTTGCAATTCAGGAGTTCCATTCCCGAAAGATCCGAATTGTCCCCATTTCTTGTCGCGGTATTTGCACTGGAAAAGACCGATGAGGAGTTTGAAACGGGTGTCGATCCGATCGCAGGCGTTGTATGCTTCTTCAGTGGCGGCTTCCCGCGTGGACATGTCCCGCCAGACGAGGGCGTCTGCTTGGCAGAGGATTGTGCGTTGAATTTCTTCGAGGACCATTGCAAAGCCGAGCATGACGCAAAAGGCGTGAATCCAAGTTTGCTCTTTCTTACCGGCGGTGTGGAGGGTGTGTTGTTGCCACTTGAGGAGCTTCTCATAGATGTTGTTGCGGAGTTGATGGAAGAAGAATTTTAGCTGGCGGTTGGCGAGGCGCGGAGAGGTGAACTTCTCGATCGCGGGTGGACGAGCGGAGTGGCGGATGTTGGTGACGACGGGGTATAGGGTGTCCTCGGTGATGGTGAGGGTGTGCGACATGATATACGTTATGACTTGCATGCGGAGGATGTCGCGGAGGAGAACTTTGAGCTGGGGATTGTTAGCGCTAGACTTTTGTTCTGGGAAAGATGGACATACTGGCTGGTCTTGTGTTTGCATGTATAGCTGACACATGAGGTTGAGCAGTGTGGACTGGAACTCCTGCTTGTCGACGAGGTTCTCTTCTTGGTAACAGCTCTGCCCAAGCTCCTTGAGATGATACGGCTCCAGCAAGTCATGAAGGTAGTCTTCGAAATTTCGCTCGTCGTTGCTGTCAATCATGAGCAGTCCATACGGCGGCGAATACTTCCTCTTCGTATAAGGCCGACCCGAGTCAGAGTCCTGGAAACACTGAAGCTGATAGAGCAGCTCTTCAGTCTTGGGCGAGAATTCATACAGCTTCCATCTTAACGGCGGACCATATCCACTTGATAGATAGACGTCGATGCAATTCTCAGTGTGCCAAGAGACAACCTCCTTTGTGACAAAATCTTCAAGCACTTGCTTCTGGTGGTCGCGGCACAGGTACGAAGGTAAGAAGTCCGTCACGAAGTCAGGCAGCTTCGAGCGGTCGCATGGGAAGAAGTAGGTCTGTCCTCTCTGCTCACGCATGGCACATCTTGAGCAGCAGCCATTCTCTGTCTCGTCGCAAGGATCTCGTTGCATCACACAGCGCCAGCATGCACCAACCTTACGCATGGCATGGCTCCGCGCTCGGGAGGTCTCTGGGAGGTGGGTGTTCTTCTTTCGACCGCCCTTCTGAACGCGCTCCGGTTTCGTTGACCGATGAGCAGCTGCAGCTTGTCGTGATGCGTCCGTCGGTGCAATTGGTGGATACAGCCCGCCAAAGGAAGACGACTGAGCGTTAAAGAAGGCATGATCTATGCCAGAGCCTTGACTACTGGTCGGGCTGGCCTTCATCTCCGAAGGTGAGCCGCGCACCGACTGCCGCTGAGGGTGAGCATGGCTGTGACCTGCGGGAGAAGATCGTGATGAGCCGTTGTTAGGTAGCGCTGCGTTTCTGACACGGCGCGTTGGGTTTTGGGCGGAGCCCAGGATAGGCGCTGCTTGCTGGCGAAGTTGACGAGACTGCTGATTCCCATGCGGCTGCTGGGGAAAGCTCTGATTGAATTGCTGCGGTCGGTTGAGAGCTATCGTCGGGTTGCCAGTGTTGAGTTGTTGAGTATACAGGTCGGCAGGTAGCGTTATGTTTGGCTGCGTTGTCTGAGGGAAGCTGGTGGTCTGAGAAAACTGTTGCGGGACGGCGCCGTAGTTATTCGGGACGAGTGAGCCATCTTGTAGATTCCGGAAAGGTAAGTGGAGATTCTGGAATTGCTGCGTAGATGAAAAGGAGTCGTCGAACTGGCCGCCATTAGACGTTAAGAGGTCGTCGTTTCCAAAGAGCTCGAAGTCGGATGTGAAGCCGGTGTAGCCGGCGGAGTTGAAGTCGTCCATGCCGCTAGACGATGAGGCGAAAGATGTCCATTGTGCAGGTGGTAGTGATGTTTGTGCCTGCTGCTGTTGCTGTTGTGCCTGAGGTGCGCGTGGAGGTTGTCGATGCGAGGCTCGTGCGGCGGGCCGCGAATTCATGTTGCTCCTGCCTCTTGAGCGTGGTTGGCTGACGTGAACATAGTCCTCGACAGGACTCAGATCACTTTCCGGCGATGTTGCGCTGTTGTCTGATGATTCTGGGTCGTCAAGGACAGTGACGTATGGACTAGCAAAGTGGGATGAAGTCGGGGTGAGGATGCCCCTCGGCGACAGCGACAGGCTACCTTCGGTGTTGCTGCTGGCTAGATGACTCTGCTGCCCGGGAGACTTTGCTGCCACGCCGCCCTCTGGTGAATGATGGACTGCAGCATCGAGTGCCTCCTGAAGCATCCACGAGCCCGCCTCATCGTCGAACTGGAACTGCGTCATATCGAATTCGCCGAAGCCGTCTCCAAGAAGCGGTAGGGCCGATGAATCTGTGAGAAATGCTAGACCATCGTCGAAGCCTAGAGGGACAGAAGACTCCCCAAAGGGCTGCGTCTGGGGACCGGCCATGACTTTGATCGCTTGCCACGCCACTTAGATGACACCGGTCTGTGCCGCTGCGCTCTGCTAAGTGGAGCAACCTATTCTCGCACTCGACCTCCTCCCTCGCTTTCGAATTGAGCCAGGACCAGCCTTCAGCTCTCGGCTTTGCTTTTCGCCCGTCAGATTTGGAGTCTGGGATAGAGGAAACACTGCCTCAGGCCAGAGGCGTAGACCGGTCAAAGATCCTTCCCGTGTTTAGCGCCGGCGGCCAGTGAATTCCGGTGAGGAGCAGAGGCCGTGTGACGCTCGCGAATGGGATGGCCAGTGTCGAGCTTGTGAAGTGTATAAGAGACGCCGTCCTCACATTCAGGGCCACATGAAGCGCGTTGCAGAGAGCAGCAGCAATTCAGTGAGAAGTGAGGTCGCAAGTGAGAGCTCCAGTTTGGAGATCACTGGCGCCAGTGGCCTCGCTTCTTCTGGAACGGGGCGCAGTGAGGATGGTGCATGAAGAGCATTTCGGGTCCGACGGCCACGTCAATCACGCAGACTGCTGCATTTCAGAACCTCAAGCAAGCGCCGGGCAGTCATCTCCATCATCTGCCACTGCTACACAACCTCCCCTACAACCAAAGTACAGGTACACATGTGAGGCCGGCCCTGGATGCCTTGATCTGGTTTGCATTCCTGCTCTCCCTGTGCGACGACCCGGTCGTCCATGTACTCCCATCTCCCCGCCGTCTCCGAGCACCTGTGACCTTTCTCTGCTCTCGACTCCGGTGAGCCCTCCCTCTTTATCTGCAGTGGACTTGGCCGTCTGGATCATGGAACAGACTTCAAATGTGCATGCTGAGAGATGAAGACCGATGCACCTCGGGATTGAGTCTGCAGAATCACGGGAGATGATGCAAGCTGTCTCCGCATCCCAGTCGCAAGCTTCAGCCTTGCGAGCTCCAACCAGACGCTGCCAAACGCTGCAGAGTCTTCGGGACACCTCTCACGGTGACGGGCTCCCACACGAGACCAATGCTCCACGACCAACCTCTTTCTTGGAACCATGTGCTTATGTTAGCCCATAATGACGTAGGTACAAACAATTTACGTGTCGCAGGTCTGTATCAATCTGTTTACTTTCACTTCACTCACACGCTCCCGTTCAACACTGGGATCATACAAGCTCTGCAGAGGCAGGTGCGTGAACAACTGACCGGTGGCTTCCCTTCGCCGGACGAAGGTGATACTTTGAGGAAGGTGCAGACGTGCAGAAAGGCTACACCGTTTCCCAAGTCGGTCTGATAGCTCTTGCCCTGTGACAGCTCTTGGTGATACCGGCTGTCCCGCACCGGTGAATAACTACCTCAATCGATCATGAGCGGCCACGAAGATGCCGAGCGCACGAGGCGGGACTTCAAGGCGCCATACACACAACGCAACCCGATTCCGACCATAGCAAAGTACCGCCAAGAGAAGGAAGATCGGAAAGCGAATGCCCTTCCAGAAGAGGCAGAAGGTGCCAATGGCGCCGATCTCGAGCCTTCGCGGACTGCACGTGCAAAGCAGAGTTGGAGGGACTACTGGAGAGGAGACGAGCAAGAGTCAGGAGAGCAGGAGCAGGATGGTGAATCGAAAGAAGACAAGGACCAAGATGCAGGCGCCGATGGAGAAGAGGACATTCAAGACGAGAATGACAATGGCATTGACGATGAAGACGAGCAAGCTGTTGACACATCCGAAGCCGTCCCGCGAGACCCAAAAGCCATACGGAAAGGACTGAAGAAGAACAGGGAAGAGCGAGCAGATCGAGAGGTCACAGACCCGGTAACACATCTGCCTGTTCGGATATATGACTTCACGAGTGACGCTCTCAAAGAGGTGGAGGAGAACCCACCGCCATTTGGCACTACCCCCAGAACAGCAACGGGTTTGAGCAACAAGAATAAGTCCAAGAGCCAGCTAGAGAGTGAGCGAGTGGAGACGCAGGATGGCACCGAATCGATGAACGCGCATTTTCCGCCTCCAAGCTTCGACGCGATACGAAGAGATCTCATCAGTATCAACAAGATAGGTGTGACTGCTGGCCTGTTAGGAACTGCAGCCATAATTCTGCTCGCTGTGGGACTGGAGCACTTGTTCACCCCGCACAGGATCGCGCATTATACCGGCACAGATCCGGAGGCGAGATGGTGGATCTACAAGTCTGGCACTTGGGTGATCCTGATCTTGCTCACTGGTGCAAGCATATGGGAGCTCGTTGCTGGCGTCCGAGTCTGGATGGTCAACCGCATGGACGACGTCTGGGAAGATCAGGTTTGGGAAGCGAATCTTGAAGCGAAAGAGCGCGAGGCGAAGGCTCACCAAACAGAGTCAGTGTCCTGGCTCAACTCCCTTCTGGGATCGGTCTGGCCTCTCATCAACCCCGATCTGTTCACCTCCTTGGCGGACACATTAGAGGATGTCATGCAAGCTTCTCTTCCTCGGCTGGTTCAGATGGTCAGCGTCGAAGATATTGGGCAAGGCTCCGAATCTATTCGAATTCTGGGCATCCGCCATCTTCCAACCGGCGCTGCTGCACGATCTGTAGGCCACAACGGCAAGCTGAAGTCCAAGCAAGAGGGTCAAAAGCCAAATGACCGAGCGGTGCCTGGAAAGGGTGAGGTTGAAGCAGATGCTGAAGGAGGAGATGACAAGCACAATGACGACAGCAAGGAGGATGATCAGAAAGATGGCGAAGGCGATGGTACCGAACGCGCTGAAGTCGCTGAAGGTATGGAGGCCGAGGAGGGTGACTTCATCAACCTCGAAGTTGCATTTGCGTATCGAGCAAGAGCTTCGAAGTCGTTCAAGGACCGCACGAAGGATATCCACCTTTACCTCGCTTTCTACCTGCCTGGAAATCTCAAAATTCCCGTCTGGGTCGACATGAAGGGCATTGTCGGAACATGCAGACTGCGACTCCAACTTGCTCCCGATCCTCCGTTCTTCGCTCTATGCACGTTGACCTTCCTTGGTCAGCCGAAGGTCGACATTAGCTGTATTCCGCTGGTCAAGCGAGGCTTGAACATTATGGATCTACCACTGATCTCGAACTTCGTACAGTCCAGTGTGGACGCTGCGATGGCCGAATACGTTGCGCCGAAGTCACTGACCCTCGATCTGAAGGACATGCTCGCTGGTGATGATTTCAAGAAGGATACGAATGCGAGGGGCGTTCTCGTTGTTGATATCATGCACGGCTATGACTTCAAGATGGGCGACACCAAGATACCGATGATCTCTGATGGCTATTCGGACCCGTACGTCTCGGTGGCCTGGGCGAAGTTTGGGAAGCCTTTGTTCTCGACGAGAGTGCTGATCAGCGAAATGGAGCCATATTGGCACGAAAGATGCTATCTGCTCGTCACACCCGAAGAGCTCAATGTTGACGAGCGACTCCGACTGCAACTGTGGGATTCCGATCGCTTCACAGCCGATGATGACCTCGGCCGGATCGAGGTAGACCTCAAGTCTATCATGAGAGGCGAAGAGACCAACGGCAAGCTATGCTACCGGACCGATGGCTTCAAAGCACTCAAAGCTGGCGAGACGATGCCAGGTAAGCTGGAATGGCAGGTCGGATATTTCTCCAAAACGCGTATCCAGCCATGTCAGTACGAGAAGCAAGACTATTGCAAGGAGGTTCGCTCCCACGACGACCTGGAGAAGAAGGTTCAGGAGACCTGCGAGCGCAAACTCCGCGAAGCCATGATCAAAAAGGGTCGCCACTCACGCGATGAAGGCGAACTCGAGCAACAAAAAGCCCAAGAGAAGAAAATGATTTCAGACGCAATCATCATCTCCGCTCCACCACCAGACGACTACCCATCCGGAATATTCAGCATCGTGGTCCATCAAATCACTGGGCTCGGTCTGGAAACACAGAACAAAACCGTAGCAGACAAGAACCTCTCGCATGAAGACGAAGAAGAGGAAGGCGAAAGCCTCCCATCTTCTTACGCTACAGTCATCATCAACCACAAGAAAGTCTTCAAAACTCGAACGAAACCCAAGAACTCCAAACCTTTCTTCAACGCCGGCACAGAACGCTTCATAGGCGACTGGCGCAACGCAGAAGTCTACGTCTCTGTCCGCGACGCCCGCGTAGACGAGAACGACGCTCTCCTGGGAATCGTCCACTTACCTTTGGGAGAGATCTTCAAACATCGCTCCCAAGTCAACGGTTTCTACCCTATCTCCGGCGGTATCGGTTTCGGACGCGTGAGGATATCAATGGTTTGGAGATCTGTGCAATTGCAGGCTGAGCCGAAGCAGATTGGATGGGAGTATGGCACTGTCGAGCTCAAACCTTCCATTTCTGCGGAGGAAATGCCGCAGGATTTGAGGGATTTGAAGATGAAGTGGCATACTAATATTGGGGCGGGGAAGATGTATCCCAGCAAGAAAGAGGAGGGTGAGGGGAGGATGTTTGGGACGAGGAAAGGAAGAAGTTTGTATTTGCCTGTGCATAAGAGGTATGCGTCTTGTCTTTCTGCGAGGCTTAAGAGGCATTCGCTTGTTGGGAAGGATAAGACGGCTGCTTTTGCGGTTCTTTGGTTGAAGGATATCCCCGATGATGAGGAGCAGGAACTTACTCTGCCGGTCTGGACGGGGGATTATGACCGCGCCGTCGCCAACTACCTCGAAAAGCCGGGTGAGCAAGTGGGAAGTCTCAGGATCAAAGTGACCTTCCACTCTGGTCTTTCTGAAGCACACAATCGCTGGGCGAGCAAAGATCCGGATTTGAGACAGGTTATGGAGGTTTTGAGTACGGCGAGGGATAACTACGAAGCGAAGAAAAACGCCGATGATCTTGGGATTACGGAGGGGGATGGGAATGACACTTCAGACTCTGACAGCGACTCTGATTCTGACGACAGCTCTGTGGATACGGCGGAGGAGGAGGTTCATGGGGAGAAGGCTGAGAAGGGGGAAGCAGAAGAGGAAGAGGAGAAAGATGGGAAGAGGAGTGGAGAGGGTGGTGGGAGTAAAGTGCCGTTTGTGGATGGAGTGAAGGAGTATAAGAAACATGCTAAGCAGAAGCATCGGCAGCATAGGGGGTTGATGCAGTATAAGGTACGTTGGTGACTGAGCTTGCTCCTCGACGGCTTGGGGGAGGGTTTGAGTGAAGCTGACTGACTTTTATAGGTCCCTCGAAACGCGCAATGGGCCGGCGATAAAGTCCAACGAGTGCAGAGTCGACTTTCGGGGATTTTCAGCAGACATACGAGGGAGCCGGGGATTGAGACGGAGGTCTAGTTGGTTGGGGGAAAAGTAGAGGATGTAATTGATGAGGAGCATTGGCTTCGCTAGCGAGAACCCTGATTGTATGAAGTGTGTATGATATGGACATACGTACGAAGCGCGGAGCTGTCTTATTCAAGGACCGTTGTTTGTGCAGCGAAGCGTAGGCGCAAGAGGTCAGGTTCAGACGGGGAGGCAGGTAGGCACGTAACTACTGAAGACGAGCAGCCAATAGTCGTCCGCTAGTCAGAGCCTAGTCTGATGAATCGTGTAGGGTAGTTGTTGACGATACGTGCGAAAGAGAGGGCGAGAATTGAACAGGCCTCTGTCATCCGTTGTAGTATGAAGTGCCGTTGAAGCTTGACTGGCATGATGGATGAACCGGAAGCTCGCTCACGATCCTCTTCCGTCGGATGAAGGGTCATCTGATGGTGCCATACCATCGGAAGCAGTTCATCTTCCCATCTTATAGCATTCTGGCAGTTTCGCGCGTATTGCCGATTGCATTTTCGATGGCACTTGTTGAAAGGCGTGCGACGCAACGTGCTCAGAAGGGGCGGCGACGGGCCCTATTTCACATTTGAACAATCCTCCCACATCAGTTTCTGGGATTCGGCGTGTTGTAGGGCGCGCCAAGCCATCACAGTCCAATTGGCCAATTCACTCCTATAAGGTGGTAAGATGATGACATGAGGTCAGTGTGTGGCTCGGACAATCCTCGATGGAATGAGTAAGAGAAACATGTCCCTCGCTAATTCAGACATCGCTGACTTACGATTTTGAACCCACCTTTTTAAGAGCGCATTCTCGCTGTTCTCGCCTTCTCGACTTATTTTTGTGTGGAGGTGTAGTTTTGCGACGACGGTTCTAGCCGAAGCCTCGAGATGCGATTCGAGGCAATGGACGGATTTGGATGCAGCTCGACGGATTGGTGGCGTCGGGGAAGACAGCTGGACCGCTGGACGATGCAATGAACGACTCAGATGTATTTCTTCGTCTTCGTCCTCTTTTTGAGGTGCTGCAGTCTTGCGACGAACTTTACTGGAAACCCGGAGACGCGGTGCGAGTCGTTGGCTTTGAGTTGACGCTTGACGACGAACGCGAAACAAGTCGAGCGGAGTCCAGGAGACACAAAAGGCTTCGCATCGCCGCTCTCGATGATTCTCGATATTGCTCAACGATCAGAAATACTGGACGAAGGCCTTGGACCCAATGCGACTCTCCGGCATTCTGGCTTAAAATCCACGCTGATGGACGCGACTCAGCAGCGATGCGAACAGCTCTGTTCTGGACAGAAGCAGACCGAAGAGCGAGACAGCGCAACATATTGCCAATAAAGGCTCCGATATCGAGATGGAGAGAATGTGAGAAGAGGTCGGAGAAATTGACCACGAACCCAGCACTACGGGTCATTTCCCAACCATACCGCGTGTATGCGGAGACGATGCCAATGTCGACATTATTGCTGCATACCCGCCGCTTCTATGCAGGTCATGTTGCCAGGATGCAGACCACGTCCTCACCGACACTTTCCAGACGTCGAAGATGTTCGTCTTGCAGGTTGAGCAGTCGCAAGAAGAATCGTACAGACCGGATCGCGCAGCTTCTTCTCCTTGAATGTGGAAATTGGGACTCTCGCGGTGGACTTTGAAAGCCTGTCGAAGCGGTCACGTTCTGGCAAGGTACGACGGCGACGCGCATGCTCTCGCAGAAAGGCCGTCCATGGAATCGATAGACCCGCCGCCACGCGAGAATCTCGTGCTACTGATCTAGTCCTGGCCAAGCGCACTGAATATGAGGGCCAAGTAGTGCGTGCTTGTCTCTCGGTTTCGAATGCATTGTGCTTGAGAGAGTTGGAAGGTGCAGTTGTAGGACGCAGGAGGTTGTTCGATGCAGGAAGGATGCATGGTGTCCTACTCCGATCACGCTTTTCGATATTCCGGATCCAGCCTGGACCTTGACTCGGCATGGATGCCTCCTTGGGCCATTTTCAGCTTTTCGCAGGCCCCTCGTTACACGACAGTCTCCATCGACACATCCACCAGATGACCATTGGACCGCATCGGTTTCGGGAAGGCGCATGCGCAACGCGGCACGGAGGGTTGTTCCCTCCTTCGGACCGGACACCTTGTAGGATTCGATGGCGAAAGGTCGAGCGAAACAGAAGATTTTGCGAGACAGGACCAACTCGATTATAACAGCACCAGTGTCACCAGTACTGATAGGTGACATTCATTGATATCTGGACGTGCTGTGAATGGTCGCTAGTCCAAGATTTATCGGCAAGCTGGTGGGTCTCGTGGCAATGCTTGCTCGTACTTTGCAGCTGTGCCGATGTTCCAAGCCAAGGCCAAGAAATGCGTAGGATTGCGAGCAGCTGTAACCTCGCGAAGCTCGCGCTGACATTGGACGGAAGTTTGACTGGATGAGGAATCGCATTGTCAGACACATGGCAAAGTCGCGTGTCTGGAGAGCAGTTCCATGTACTGATGAGCAGCCTTCTCCAGAGCCGTCGAAGTCTCCGCAAAGAACAGATGTGGAGAGACGAATGGCACAGATTGCTGTTACGTTTCGGCCTCGCGATGCTGCAACGCTCGGGCCATGCTGTACAGAAGGTCTCTGACGATCACTTAATACTGTATCGAAATGGGAGGTGGTACTACGGGCGACCTTTCGGATGAGGTCAGACAGCAGCGGATGGCCGGCCATGGCATCGAGCATTCCATGCGCAATCTGCCTTTGTCGTGGCAACGCCACTCATTCGGACCACAGCCTTGCCACAGGACAAGCATGGGATGAACAAAGCAGCGATGTTGATGAGTTCTGGAATGGACCGGTCGCAGTGTCGACGACGCTATCGCAGGCACATGGGCGGCCTCGTGTGCAGTGGAGTGGAGGATTCGACGCTGTTGCTTCGCTAGAGAAGCGCTTCTTCTTCGAGATGGTGCTTGCGATGCGCTCGGACTCTCCGCTTGGCGGCGGGACCCATCGGCGCCGATCAAGGACAAGCATCCAGCCAGCACCTGCGGGCTTCGCGTGTGCTGCGACAGGGTACAACTTCACTTTATCTGCAGACGCACGCTCAAGCAGCAGCCAAAGAGAGCGCCGAACTTGCCGTGGTGAGCGTTGCGTGGTTACACAGCGCATGCAAGTGCTAGAAGGGCTTTGCAGTCGCGACAGGGGTGTTCCGATTGCAGCCACTCACGGCGCGCGAGGGTGCACTCTTTGTCTGCTGCTGAAAGAAGTGAACTCGCCGGGCGCTGATAAGGCGCATTACCCGGCGATCCACTCACGTACCGCCGTCCCCTCTAAAGCCCGTCTCTCTCGAAGTCTAATTTCACCAGTGTTTTAACACCACCAGCACCTCCGTGTACGAGGTCGCACGCCTCTCACTGCATATACATACTGCCACCGCGCCGCGCACTGAGCTGTCGTGTGTGTGAGCCCGCCCTCGCCTGCCAAGCGATCGGGTCGTCACCAGTACGAATATCCAGCAGCATCGCTAACCAGTATCGATTCCGCAGTCACCGACGGTAGCCGCAGCGAGCGAAACACCACCTTCACTACTGCGACTGGCAGCTGCGACTGATTGACCCACCTTCTTCACGACTGCACGGCAACCGCACATCATGGAAGGCACTGACGAGAAGAACATCGCTAAAGGCGCCGGCGACTACTCGCCCTCTGGCGAACGCAGCCCAGAGCTCCCCGAATATGGCCACACCATGAACCACAATACCACCTTCTCCCAGCGCCTCCTAAACAGCTTCAAGCGCGATCCTAATGCACATGCGACGCCCAAGGGCGCGGTCGGCGCCGATGGTAGAGTCTTCGACGTCGAGGGCGCCGCTGCTGCGACTGCCTCCTCGCCCCTCCAGCGTCACTTGAAGGGCCGTCACCTGCAAATGATTGCCATTGGTGAGTCCTTGCGGCAGTGGTAGGATGTCTAGGGCCATACTGATTATTCATAGGCGGATCCATCGGAACGGGCTTATTCGTCGGCTCTGGTAGTGCCCTTGCGACTGGCGGTCCCGCTTCGCTCATCATCGCCTTTATCCTCGTGGGAATCATGTTGTACTGCACTGTACACGCTCTTGGCGAAATGGCTGTCCTATTCCCCGTTGCTGGTTCGTTCTCAGCTTACTCCACTCGTTTTCTGGACCCGGCATGGGGTTTCGCCATGGGTTGGAACTACGCCATGCAATGGCTGGTCGTTTTACCTCTGGAAATCGTCGCCGCGACCATCACGATCCAATATTGGAATGAGACCATCAACCCTGACGCCTGGGTCGCCCTGTTCCTGGCCCTAATCGTAGTTATCAACTTGTTCGGAGTCAAGGGATATGGAGAGGCTGAGTTCGTTTTTGCCATCATCAAGGTCATCGCCGTTGTTGGATACATCCTTCTGGGCATCATCCTCAACTGCGGCGGTGGACCAGCCAGCCCAGATCGAAGCCAACAATTGGCTCAATACTCACAGGCGTACCTAAGCGTCAACGAAGGCGGATACATCGGTGGCAAATTCTGGCACAACCCAGGTGCTTTCCACAACGGATTCAAAGGTCTTTGCTCCGTCTTCGTGACGGCCGCATTCGCCTTTGCTGGTACTGAGTTGGTCGGTCTGGCCGCTGCCGAGACTGCAAACCCCAGGAAGTCGCTGCCGACTGCCGTCAAGCAGGTGTTCTGGAGAATCGCCTTGTTCTACATTGTCTCCTTGACCATTGTCGGTCTTCTGGTCCCATACGACGACTCACGCCTCCTCAACGGTAGCTCCAGCGCCGACGCCAAGGCCTCTCCATTCGTCATCTCCATCGTCAATGCCGGAATCAGCGGTCTTCCGTCCGTCTTCAACGTGGTCATCATGATTGCAGTGCTCTCCGTCGGAAACTCTTCCATCTACGGCAGCTCGCGTACTCTTGCTGCTTTGGCAGACCAAAACCAGGCACCGAAGATCCTCGGATACATTGATCGCAAGGGACGTCCCATTGTCTCCATCGGAATCGCCTCGATTCTTGGACTACTCGCCTTCTTTGCTGGCTCCCAGTATCGGACCGACGCTTTTAACTGGATGTTGGCCCTTTCTGGTCTGTCATCAATCTTCACGTGGGGCAGCGTCTGTCTCGCTCACATTCGCTTCCGTGTAGCCTGGAAGAAGCAAGGGCATAGCCTTGACGAGCTAGCATTCAGGTCTCAGCCAGGTATCATCGGATCCTGGGTCGGATTCCTCTTCAACTGCTTGGTCCTGATCGCGCAATTCTGGACTGGTGCCTGGCCAGTTGGCTACGGTGATATGACTGGTGCGGAGCAGGCGAACAATTTCTTCCAGGTCTACCTTGCTGCTCCTATCGTCATCATCTCTTACCTCGTGTACAAGATCTGGATGAAGACGTGAGTAACATTGATTACCTTTCATCCGTACAATAACTAACATTTGAGATAGACCATTCATCCGAAGCCACAACATGGACCTGCACACCGGTATCCGCGATCTGAACATCGCGGACCTGATCGAAGAGGAGAAGGCCGAGCGCGCAACGTGGCCTACGTGGAAGCGGACGTACAAGTTCTTCTGCTAGTGTGTTTCGCGATGGTTCTTGTTTTGCAGCGTGGATATCTCCAGAGCATTTGCATCGGGCGGACTGGCACGGTCGGTGGGGAAAAGGAATTCACACTGGCCTGGATGATGAACGACGACGACACCATGCGATCACGGCATGCATGATGCATCGATATACTGAGAGGTATAGAATAGTCGCCAGCGAGCGTTGTATCAATATCAGATGATGTTCAAGCAAGCCTTGATGGGCACTCTTACTTATTTATTGACGATCACTATGGCAGTGATGGGTGGGCGACTGACGACTGACAGCTCAACTGGTGCTGCGTGTGCTATGCCAGGACAAAGACCACTGGTCACGAAGTTGGCAGCAGTATGGCACAAGCGAGCACCGCGCAAAGCAGCAGACCTACCTAAGCCTACAGTAGCTGTCAAGTCATCACCAATGCCAAACCTGCGAGGAACTCACCTACACCCCTCAGAGAACAGTTTTCAAGAGGGATGGAGGGCGCGCGCACGTCTTTCAATGGACGACCCTCGCTCTGCACAGTCCGTGAAACTCATCTCCGGCCAGCTGCATCCTCTCCATATGTCTCGCATCCTGCAAGAACTTCAGGCATCTGCAGAATGTCGGTCGGTCAGCCGGCCGTGCGGCTATGGATCTGTAGTGAGTCGGTAAGACCAGAGTTCGATATATCTTGCTTCGAGGACACTCTTGCGGGTATGTTGTGCGTGTGCGTGTGCGAGTCTGTTGCGAAACGGAGAAGATGGTGGTACAGCGTTAGAAGGAAGAGATGCTGTGCTCAAGCGAGGACTCTGGACTTCTGCCGATCAAATGTACTGTTCCTTTTCCACGATGGCACGTCGTTGAATACGGGAGCGGAATGAGATGCGATCACCGCGATCGTGGAGATGAGAACCGTCAATCTTAGTGTGGATGCGAGATGGACTTGCAAAGGGGAAGGAGCGAACGGTCCGAGCTCCGAATTTGGTTCTGGTGGCGCCTGCTACCCAAGCTTTCTTTGCTCCTCCACTTCGACATCGACATCGACATACTCACCACAACCAACATGACTTGCATGCGAACGCACGCGATGTCAAGCCTCATCAATGAACTACCCCTCAGTTGACACCTCGAAGAAGGGAGTGGTCTCCGAAGAATTTCGCCGGCTGGCTGCGTTCATGGCGATGTACCCGCAGGGCTGAAGCCAAGCAACAGCAATCTCACAAAACCCAAGGTACTCTCGAGACGTCCTTCTCCTTCTGCTTGCAGTCTACCCTGATCTACCCATCTTGGTCACTCATAATCACCCGTACCAGTGTATTATTCTCGCTTCCCACGTGGAAGTCTGCAAGCGAGCATGCCACTGTGCTCTCGATCCTGCCGGCTTCTCCACTCCGCTGAGCGTAGGCGTTCGACAGACCACCAGATACTCACAAAGGAATTCGCCTCTGATGCAAGCTACTGGCAAAGCGGACAGCCGTCTTGGGATCAATGGTGCTCTTGTCAACACATCTCCATGGACTCGGGCTCACAGAAGCACTCCTTAACACATTGAGACGCCACTTCCAATATTACCAACCTTAACGCCGGGGAAATCGGTGGCGATGCAGAGACAAATTTCCTTTCCGGTGCAAGACCGGATCGAAATATGCCTATTGCGTTCTAACATCACCTTGCTTGGTTCTCACGTGGCTGTCTGCCCCATTCAGTGCCCATTGAGCCGCCTCTCCTTTCACTTGAATGGTATCGAACGTTATGAGACAGTCTTGTGGAAGACGAAGTGTCTGGTAAGACATGGAGCATTGGCACAGAAGCGCTCGTGGCTACCACGAATCTGCAAATTGCTCTCTCGCCAGTGGGGGCAATATGGGTCTACCAGGGAAGGAGAGAAACGACTTGAAGATGCGTATAAGTAGGTCTTCCATGCTCATCAACAACAACACAGCAGCTCGCAGGACTTCAGCACATCGACATCTACAGTCACCTCGCCGAACACACATCTTCTACTTCAGTCAGTCGCTATCAAAATGCATTCATTCGCTCCATTCCTCCTCGCCGCCGCTGGCGCAGCCCTTGCAGCTCCGGGCTCCGTCTGCAACAAGCGACCATATGTCAACCTTCTTCCGCTGTCCGAGATCCCAGCTGTCGAGTCTTTCTGCTCGTCTAGATTCCCAGTTGACCCAATCACCCGGACCAGCACAGTCAGTCAACTGAAGCAGATTGTCATGTAGTGCATTCGCTGATCTGAACAACAGAGGACCATTACTAGAACTGTCAATGGCAACGGCGGCCGTGCCACAGTGACCAGCACTGTCACATCCACTAGCCAAGTCGGCGGTGCTGCCGGCCAGACAATCACTGTCACCACCACCTCCGCCGGTGCCACGGACACTGTCACCATCCCTGGCGCAGATGCTACCACTACCATCGTCACCGACGGTGCCGGAAATGTCTTCAAGCGCACCCTCGCGGCTCGTGAGGCCATGCCAACTGCTGAGGCAGACCTCGTCGAGCGTGACGACTCTGATCGCCACATGGCTCACCAGAACATCATCGCCAAGCGTGATGCTCAGCAAGG
The DNA here is from genome assembly GCA_003666085.1 of Pseudocercospora crystallina. NCBI lineage: Eukaryota > Fungi > Ascomycota > Dothideomycetes > Mycosphaerellales > Mycosphaerellaceae > Pseudocercospora > Pseudocercospora crystallina. Next base: position 115,832 of record QQNG01000255.1, read on the forward strand.
CTATGGCTACGGCAATCCCAAGCCAACCACAACCAAGGGCAGCAGAGCCTCAAGCGCACTCGCCCAGCTTACCAGCGGCCGCCCACGTAGCGTCATCTCTGCTGCATGCTCTTGCATTGAGACTCCTGCTACCAGACACGTAAGTAACGCGAGCCCATATTGATTGAATCTCACCTAACACATTTTCCTCAGGCTACCGTCACCCGCACCAAGACCTCCACTCGCGGCGCCCAGGGAACAGTTACACGCACTTCCACCACCACAACCACCACCACCCTCGCCAACGGCGCCACCCTGACTGTGACCAGCACCGTCGGCGGCAGCGATGTCACCACCACCACCACCGCTGCCGGCGCCATCACAACCGTCAACGCTTGCGGTACCACCCAACCCGGCCCAGCTGACCAGTTCCCTATCCTCACCCAGTGCGGCACCAACGCCAACAACGGCGGCACCGTCATCCAGCAGACTATCGAGGCTAGCTGGTTCGACTGCTTTACGCTTGCGGACAACAGCTTCAGCACGACTTCGTTCACCTTCCAGTACAGCAATGGACAGTGCACGCTTTACAACGATGTCGACAATGACTTTACCACCGTTGCGGATGCGGACTTTGCTTACTCTTGCTTTGAGCAGACTGGTTGCGGTCAGTAAGGGATCAGTCCAATGATGATGGATTGATTGAAAAAAGGGAAGGTGGTTGACTTATGCTAATGAACGGATTGGAATGCGAGCATACGGGGGTTTTGGATTTGTGATGTTGCCTTACTGTTTCGTATCAATATTCTTTTATATTTAGAGGGAAGAACTATGTCGCAAAGTAATATGAAGACTTCTGCACAGCATAACTTCAACTCCTCTTTTCTTTCAAACCACTGCGAGCCTCCAGGGTGCCTCGACTTACAGAAAGGTCTGTGTCACTCTTTTGCCCTCTCTCTTTGCGCTCTTAAAAAGTCGAGGTACTAATCGCGATGATAAGAGTAGAGTGTGTACTAAAGCCTTAGAGAGAGCCTCCCGCTACCATTGTCACCCACTTCATTAGGCTCTGTGCTATCGAAATCGTGATCGGTAGGTTGAGGCGCGCTCAATCGTGACGCGAAACGACCGATTGTGTTAGAGCTGCTCCGTAGCACTGGATTGCAGCTGATTCTTTTTTGAATTAAATCACCTGCTCTTACTCGGAGAAGCACATGAATGTTTTGGAAATTAGGAGAACCGCGTATGTCGTCCGCGGGTCTTGCGCAAGACCCGATGGCAATTTACTTCTGGTTCTGTTTTGATAATGGACGGATTATGAACAAGCGTCAATGCTTGTAGAGTGCCCCAAGAATTTTATTTGATTCCTATTCCGTGGTCTTGCTCCCAATACTTCATGAGCAAAAGCATTCGAATAGACTCTCGCCCTCTACCGAAAGCCGTCTCCCAAATCTCCAACCTCGACAGGTCCTGCGGTATGTAAAGAATGATCTACAATTCCCGTCTTCGTACCAAAGGCGCCCCAAACTCGGAGAAATCAGTCCTGTTGGGAATACAGCCGTCTGTATCTGGAGGTACTAGTCGGGAGCGTTAGCATTCGTTAAGGACTTTATCGAGCCTTATCAAGAGGAGCGTGATACCTCTTAGAGAATCGAAACAGCTAGGCCTAAAGCTCGTTCGAGTCGCTGATAACAAAGTAGTCCTATATCTATCTATTAGCCTACCTCCGCCATTTAGACCAATCTCGAAAACAAACATACCACAGCTCAACCCTGCGGATTCGCCTGAATCCAGGCGTGCACATCGATAGCCCACTGAGCCGAGCCGAAAAGGCGCTCTCCGATTTCGAAGAGCTCGTCAGCCGTGCGGTCGTCGTTCGCCTTGTTGGCGGCCGAGTATGCCGCGATCAGCCGAGTCTTGAGGAGTCGGTCGGCGGCAGCTTGTTGCTGGGGCGTTAAGGTCAGCTGGACTCGTCCAGCGTCGTCGGCGTTGTTGGCCATGGTAGTGCTTGGTTGTTGGATATAGGGAGGAGGTTGGTCTTAGTGTAGTATGGCGTTGTATGGTGTTGTGTACTGTGATTGATTGAGGTAAGGTCGAGGTGCTTGAGGTTGAGGGTATTGTTCGGAGTAGGGATGAGCGAAGAGCGGAAGTTCGATTATGTAGTGGCTACACGGCGTTTGCTACCTCGCGGACAATTCGAGAAGTGCCGGTGGAAGCCGTTCGCAGCTGATTCGGCCGTGCACTTTCACCTGCTCCACATCTCGTGAGTGTTCCTGATCTAATCAGATGACGAAGGTGGGTATTGCTTGAGGAGGAAGAAAAGGCAAATGGCATGGTTTTAGAGCAAGGCGGGAACGCACCTAACAGCCGTCTTCTTTTTGCCATGCAAATGCTATTGACGCATGATCGTGATAGTGAGAGCGGAGAATGAGCTCCAGCATGGGAGAATAGGTCCAGCTTTGAAGAGGAATTCTGCCACTCCCGAAGACAGCCTCTATTACTCTCGTCGGCTTGGCTGTTGTCTAGGCTTCTGCAATCGCGTCCGGCATAAAGTGCTTCGATGCTCATCTTTGAAATCTTTCAAGTGGTGCCGCTCTACTTCTTTCTCAAACGGTCCTTTTTCAAGCGGTCCGCGATGCTCTGCTTGAGAATCTGATTTAATCGTGCTTGGTATGCAGCGGCCTCAGCTGCTCGAGCCTCTCTTTCAGCTTCCAGCATCGGTGGGTGGTCTTCCACCGTTTCATCCGTCTTGCTCGCATCGGCAGCTGGCTTTACTTTACCGATCTTTGCTCGGGCTGCGATCGTCTTTTCGAGTAGTCGCATTCTCCGCGTTTTCCCTTGTGGTGGTGGTGGTGGTGGTTTTTGTGACTCTCCCCCCACTTCAGGCAAAGTTATGCCACTTGCTTTCGCTGACTTTGCTTCATCTCTCTTCTTCCGGGCCGCCGCAACCACTGCTGCGATTCTTCTCGCCTGCCATGAAGGTTGCTTCGATATTACTCGTAAAGTATACCCCAGAGGCGCCCTGCTCGAGGCGGCTTTCGCAGGAGGTCGGGCAGGCAGCTCCGCTTCTCTTATGATACCCATGGCATCAACGACACGGGCAACATCGGCAAAGTTGAACCCTGAATCCAGCCATACTGCGCCAATTATGGCCTCCACAATAGTAGCATCTGACCATTGATTACTCCTGCCGCTGCGAGCAGGTGTAAGACCGAGGGACTCTGCGATTTTGGCCAGGTGTCGATTTGTTCCTATCGTCCCTCCGAAAGCGACATTGTCCCTGGCTAGAGGTACAGTAAGTATAAGGAAGCATCTGCTTTGACTTGACGAACGAGCGCCGATACTCACTTAAATTCGTAGAAGGAAATTGCTGAACGAAGTATACGGTCTTTAGCATGCTGTCACCCAGAATGGCTAGATGTTGCTGCATGCCTTGATATTGATGGTCATCAACGATCAACGTATGCGACCATAGCGCTGCTTTCGCATGGGCTGGGTCTTGGAAAGTGTACCTACAGCAACTCACTCTCAGCACAATGGGCAAATGGTGCACCTATTACTTGTTGAAGCGTACTGAATCTTCTTCTGCAAGTCGGCAAGACTCCGTACGAAACTGTATTCGAAAGAGACCTTATGGGGGCCAAGAACCGTAGCCTTGTCGACCACAGGTGTATCGGCAGAGCCAGTGCCAATCCCGGGCTCGGATGTGCTGGAAGGCTCCTTGCCAACGTAATTAAACAAATGAGCGCCGGTCGAAAATGAATGATTGGCAGCTGGAACATATCGCCTTGGCTGTGAGAACGCCACCGACCTGAGGCATCTTCGTGCCTGTGGCCATGGACGAGATGCACAGCTCATCCAGCTTGGAGATGTCGATGATGTTGTGCGCAAGGACGACGATGCGATGAAACTGGCACGTGAAGTCAAAAGGCGAGGAGGAGGCAGCGAATAGAGTTCCACGAGACAAGCATGCAGGGACCACTGAACGGCATAGCTCTTTGAAGCTAGCGTATTTGGTCCAATCACAGGTGTTCGCGGGGAGAAAGGTTCCTTCTGGGTTCTCGAACAACGCCAGTCGCGAGCTGAACGAACATCGTGTGCCCGGTACAGAGTTCAATGCTATGCACCACCCCGATCAAGCTGCCCTGTCCTGGCACTGTGTAGCGTGGGCGTCGCCAAACCAAGCAAAGTCATGGCATAAGTATTTCCCCTATCCCGTCCTATATGTCGTTCCTCGTACTACCATATACTTCACTCGCACGCGTGTTATTGACAGTTCAGGACGATTGCCATTACCGGCCACTACTCTGTTCGCGATACCCCATCCCACGGTAGTCACCATGAACCAGCTCGCGATCTTCGCCCTCTTCGCCGGCGCCGTCGTCGCCCAAATCCCAGGCCTTCCCGGTTGCTCACAGAGCTGTATCACAGACTTCGGAGGATGCAGCCAAGTCGACGTAAAGTGCATTTGCTCAAACACTGCCCTTCTCACGAAGCTCTCATGCTGCGTGAGCCAGCAATGCTCTCAGTCCGACATCAATGGTACAGCCCACTCTACATACAATCGAAAGCAACCAAACTAACACTTCATCCCAGAGGTCATCTCCTTCGCCGACTCCCTCTGCGGCGGCTACGGCGTCACCGGTCTCCCCACAGCAGCAGGCTGCACCGGCTCCGCCGCCTCTCAAACCGCCTCTTCCACAGCAGCCGCTTCTTCCGCGACGATGACCATGACCGGATCGATGACCATGACCTCCGGCGCAGCGAGCGTTTCCAGTGCGATTTCCAGTGCTGCATCGGCCGCTTCTAGCCGTGCCAGCGAAGCTACCGCGAGCGCTTCTTCTGCTGCTTCTGCTGCTACCGCGAGCGCGACCAGCGCTGCTGCGGCGCCGACGAACTACGTCCAACAAGTGCTTGGTCTGGGCTTGGGTGCTGCTGGGATTTTGGCGGCTTTGTAAAAGGGGCCGTTCAAGAGATGGGGTGGGGGAGGTGTAGGATGAGGATGAGAGAAAGAGCAGATGTATTTTGGAGCGTAATGAGCATACATTGAAAGCAAAATGGCTATACTGCATACTGCGATTCCACCCAAAATGGATGATCGATCTTGTCCACTCCGGATTCCATTCGCTGTTGTGCGCAACTATCACGAATACATGCGAGTCGTTGCTCACATGCACTAATGCGATGAGGAAGAAGACAACCATCTAACGCACTTTCAGCACTGTTCGTTCGTGAACTGATGCTTGACACGTTCATATACCAACTCCGAAGAGATGAAGTTCAGACAAGATCTCGCAATCCTGCGCCCTTGCGGCACAGTCGTTCCTCGCGTACAAAATATATACAGCGACCTCGCTGCCTCGATTCTCACAATGCTTCAAGCCCTTATTACACAGTAGCCGATCGAAAGCGTTTGGAAACTGTCACGGCTATCAGTACGTGTTACTCGTACCTGTCAGCAGTCAGCACCTTGATAGCAAAGCTTCGAACCCAATTGCCGATACATTTCTCAAAGGCTCACATCCCTCCGAGGCTCAGATCCAACATGCTGTATTGGTTGGTGGTCGCCCTTGACAATTTTTCCTTTTGACATGGAACAAATGCGACGCAGGCGTCGAATTGGACAAGAACCGGCGAGTCTTAAGGTTGGAGTATTCCTGATTTCCGCGCGCAGGAAGTTTCTCATCAGCATCGATCGGATTTTGATGTACCGGGTACGATTGTGATGGCGGAGAGGCTGGTGGAGTCGGCGAGAGTGGTTGGGAGAGAAGTTCTCGGAGGCTTGGATGTATGCTTTGCTCCCGTCGTTTGGAAGTGCTTGTCCAATTTCTTTAATCGAGAAGAGAGATGTGATATGGAGCTTTTCCGGCGGTGATCCACTCTCTCTGCTCTTATGGTCTCTGACTGCGCGTCAAGAAGGTCGGAAGAACGAAGAGAAAGGCGGCAGTGATATCTGCCCACAGGATTCTTCTCCCTGAGTCAAAGTCGTGCGCATGACAGTAGCTCCCTACATGGCTAAAGCAGACTCTCTGCCCTCGTTATCGCGGTTCGCATATTCAATTCTTTCGGATGGCAAAGAGAGAAGGGCGAGTATGATCACTCCACTCTATCAATCTTTCGGTTTAACTAACGACTGCCGACACTCTCTCTTGGGCGTCTGGACAGCCTTGAAGTTTGAGTTGCGACAATGGTTGCACAGAGCGTCCTGCAGCACTGGAGAGAGACAAAATCGTCTCACGGATCTGCATAGGGTCGAAGGAAGACTGTCTCCATGGATGGAGCATGCTCTCTGCTCTCATTGTCGCAATTAGCGTGTCAATAAGCTGGAATGTCGAAGAGAAAAGTAGCAGAGCAGCCCACTCACGTCCTCAAAACTTTGCCTCTATTCTCTATCATACCAATCCTCTCTCTTCTAATCATACCAAATCGCATTCATCCCAAACCCCGGCTCCCTAACATCCAAATGCGCCACCCTCCCAAGTAACTCCTGGTCCCATCTATACATCTCGACCCACCCTTGCTCATCATCGCAAAGCGCAACCCACTCATCTGACCACGGAAACGGACTGACAGCATTTGAGTGTCCTCCCGAGGTAGGTGTTGGATTCATACATATCTGCCGTTCGATCATGCCTTCCTTGCCGAGCTTGAACGCACTCAGGTACCCAGTAAGCTTTGGGGAATTGCTTCTGGCCGACGCGAAGAGGTATTCGCCTGACCGGGAGGTGAAGACGACGTCGGAGCGGTACATTTTTGGATGGTAAGTTGAGAAGTTGGGCGGGATGAGCGGGTAGGTCTGTTGGGTGTAGATGGGGAGGCGGGTGGATGGGTCGAGGAGGTAGGTGCACAAGCGATTGCCGGCTTCCATCAGGACGTAGAGGTATGCGTCATTGGGAGAGATTTCGACCCAACGTGGGTGGTCTCCTGTTGAGGGCGCTTCGACGCTGCCAATCAGAGTGAGGGTACCGTCGGGATTCTGGAGGATGAGTTAGTCATGTACATACGTCGGTTTGAATGAAGGGAAGCGAGCGACTTGCCTTCTTGTGACACCAGATTTTGTTGGCCCACATATCTGCTGAATATAGATACTCCTCAGCCGAGTCGAAGACCATTCCATGAATCGACGACTTCTCGTCGAGAGGAGCATTTTGGATGTTCTTGTCTAGTGCGCCAGTTTCGGTAACAGAGTGTACGTTTAGGAAGCCCGCATGGTCATAGAATGGGTTGCCGTAGACGCAGTACGGCGCCTTCTTCGCTGCGAGAACGAAGATGGCCCTTGTCTTGGTATCCGCATCATTCGCTCGGGCTGCATGAGTGATGAGTTGAGCTGTCGTTTCCAGCGTTTGTTGAGCCACCTACGATGTCCACCCATAGGCAGCGATGCATGATGGGTAATCTCTGTCGGGCTCTGAACAGTGTATGATCCCCATTTCTTCATGCCAGCTCCATAGATATTCTTGCGAGCATGCTATCGCCAGCACATCAGTATCAGATTCATGTTCCAGGTCGGCCATGGAGTGGGTCGTACGTCAAATGTCATCCATGATATTGGCTGATCTTCTGGGATCTCTGCTCGCTTCACCAGCTCCAGCGTCAACTTCTCATCGTCAAACGCAACTGTGAATATGGCTCCTGGTGGCGTCCTGAATCCACGACCTCTCAGCAAATCGTTCAAGTCCCACAATTGGCTCCACGCCGCCAAATGTTCGGACAATGCTCTGCCCAACAAGGCAGCGAGGAATTGCAAAATTCTGACCAGATGTGCTGTCCAAGGCGGATCTTCCTGGTGTTCTCGATCGGTCCAAATCCACCATTTCCATGTGACAGATCATCGAGGGAGTAAAAGAAAGTGCACATACCAGGTTCCAATCATCAAATGATGCTTCATCTTGGCTGTTGCGATAGTGTGGAAGGCGCGGAAGTGCTTCAATCTGGGAGCGATTCCAAGCATATACAGTCATGAAACAAGTCTTCTTCACCTACATGGCTTGTCATGGCTCTTTCTACTGTAGAATTTGGGTAATCTCTTACCCGTGAGTGTCTTCCGAAAAGCTGTCTTGCGCCGTCATCGCCGCCGACTCCACACTCCGAGCTTTGAAGCACGCGCACAGGCAGAGTTCGGGAAGAAAACGCCCCTGCAGATGGAGGAGCCAGCACTTGGCCAGAGAGGGCATGGCACTCCCCAACCACCTTGCGCATCCACATCTGCGAGAGTCTTGGACTGCAGAGGCGACGACTTGCAGCTGCGCACAGCTATATTCAAGCAGCTGTCCTCCTCAAAAATTCACCTTGAGCAACAGAACATCTATCTCTTGGTTGCGCGATCGACTTCGCATCTTCCCACGCGACGCCGATCTGATCAGAGGCAGGGCCTTGTCCGCGACGTGGAACGACACCATTGGCACACACACCGCATTGCCGATACCCAATACCAACCCCAGCACATAGCGCAAAGGACCCATTGAAGCAGTCCGTAAATAAACAAGCTTCACCATGGGTCTGTTCGACGGAAAATCGTACTACAGCAGTACAAGTGATGCGTTCCTTAACCCGGGCCATGGCAACTCGAGACACAGAGGCGTGTCACCCGCGCGCAGCACACGAAGCGTCAAGACCGATAAGAGCGGTCATGGATACTATGTGCGACCTAACGGGGCCTCGCGGTCGTACTCAGATTCGTTCTTCGGAGGGCTAGGAGGAGGGAGTGGCAGCTCTTATAACTCCAAAGGGATGTTTGGGAACTCGAGGGGCATCTTTGGTGGTGGGAGTGGTTCGTCGTATTACAAGAGAAGGCCGAGAGATGGGTATATCAGCTACTTGATTCATAGGTTGCAGAGGATGTTTAAAGAGCTGTGGTATTATGCGAGGAGACATCCGATCAAGGCGTTCTTTGCGGTGATTGTGCCGTTGCTCAGTGCGGGTGGAGCGATCCATGGATTGCTGAGACAATTTGGCGTGAGAGTGCCATTTATGGATGGATCAACGAGTCGAGGTGGAGGTGGATACTATGGAAGTTCTGGGTATGGCGGTCGCGGAGGAGGTGGAGGTGGATTGATGGAGAACGCGGGCAGTTTGATGCAGATGGCCAAGCTGTTTATGTGAGAGCCTCCCATATGGTGCATCTCTCACTGGCGCTGGCGAATAGGCGTCTGGCATGACCGAGATCAGAGATCAGGCCAAGCAATGATTTACGAGGAGTATGGTTACAGGACAAGCTGGCTTGGACAGAACGCTGTCGGCAGCAGCGCGGATACCCTTCTATTACGAGACTGGATATGATATGGGCATTTATACAACGGCGAATCTGAGAAAGGCGAAGTAGGCCGTTAGACTTTAGCACGTGCGAATGCATGTGAAAGCAGGCACGGATTAGGCAGGCATGATGAAAAGCGTTTTGATTCGTCCCTTCCCTCCTTCCTTCACTCACCGAATGTTTTGCTCCTTTCTTGAGACATTTCGCAAAGCTGACCACTGCACAGACTTCTAACTTCGTTTTCGACCAAGACTATCGACACAATCAACAACATCTGCTCAACATCTCAACATCCGTTTTCCAAGCAGTCGCGCATCGCGTGCCGTCACCAGCATCAACAGCGTCACCATGCCCGCCGAACCGGTCGAGCGATATCATTACTTCACGCCAAACAACTTTTGCCGAAGCTTCAACCTCCCCAAACGGCCACCTCCGCCACCAGCACCGCCCGTCCTCACAATCATCATCGCCTTCGGCCCAGATGTCGAGCCAACGCATCGAGTTGCAAAGCAATTCGCCGACGATATGGGATTCGTCTTCACCCCAGTCTCCACCTATCTCCGTCAAATGAATAGGATCTTACAGTCCACCGACGACGAACACACACCAGAGTATAAGCGTGCGGTACGGCGGATGCTGGGAGTCTTTCATGAAGATGCTTTAGCGGATTGTGTGAAGAGAGGTCAATTTCCACCGGTTAAGTATCTTCTGGAGATTCTGGAACTTCAGATTCGAGGGGTGGTGGAGAAGGGAGGGAGGAAGGTGCTGATTAGTGGTTTTCCGATGAATATTGAGATTGTGAAGGGGTTTATGGCGAAGGTAAGGTGCCCAATACATCCCATTCTCTTTGCGTCGCACCCTTCGGCTGACTATCTCATGCAGATCGCCATCCCCAACTGCGCCCTCTTCTTTAACCCTCCAGCACCACCTGGCTTCTCAGTCCCCACAGCGAAAGATCCAGCCTCGATACGCGGTTTCTTCGAGGAACGGAGGATAGCAGTGCATGTACCCATGGATCCTGTGCGCATGCATGTCACGTACGAAAATCTGAAATCGGAGCTCTATTGGCGTGCGATGGAAGCGAATGCCAAACGCGAAGAGGCGAAGGCCAAACGGGACGCGGCGGAGAGCTTGATGGCGCTTGGGGATGGAGTTGAGAGAATAGGAGTTCAAAATCCCCAGAAGCCAGAGGTGGAAGATGAGGAGAAGATTGACAGTCCTATTGAAGGGAAAGCAGGTGGAGGATGGGATGTTGAGATGGTTGAAGATTCACGAGAACGAAACGAGGCCTTGGCGAACGACGAGACCCAGAGACGGAACTCACAGAAGCTCAGAGATGATGACAAAGCGGACGACTCACGAGCACAGGAGAGCATGACGAAGCCATCCCGTCCCACGAAGTCTCCTACTGGGGTGGTCGATTTGAACGGCATGAGCTTTGAACCGGCAAAAGAAACGCAGGTGAAGGCTGGTCCTGTGATGAAATTCTCGAGCGGTTCAATCGACTTGAATGGGCTGAGCTTTGAACCAGCGAACGAAGCCCCGGCGAACGAAGAGAACGCTAGACGGGACTCAAAGAAATCTCAAGATGACGAGATGCTGCTCGATTGAAGCAGCTATCGACGAGCGGTATTACTGAGCTGAGTAAAGCGCTTCAACTATACCACGCGCTCTTTACCAACCAACCTCCTCCCAATGTTCCCAAAACACACAGCGCTCACAAACAATACGCTCGCGATCCAGGTCGCAACACCCACCGACTCCTGGCTGAAAATCCCAAGAACATGCTCTTCGCTTTTCAAAGCCTCCAGACTCCCATTCACTATGCCACCATGCCTGATCGTATTCTCGTGCAGAAGCTGCGCTGGCGAAGGAGGTGGAATCAAAGCTGGGTTGATACCGATCAGCACCGCGGTTCCGCTCAGAGCGACGATGGTCGAGAGGATAAAGCCGGGTGGAGAGCGATCGATGAGGTACCAGACTGCTGGGTTGGCCAGAGCCAGGGTGAGCGAGAGCTGGAGAGTACTCTGCCAAGGTAGTTTGCGTATCGCGAAGGCTATGCCGACGAATGCGCTGACGGAGCGTACGACCTCCAGCCAGCCATCTAGTCCTGCTCCGCGTTTTGTTTTTCGCTTTGCTTCTTTCTCCTCGGGCTCCTCTGCGACTGCGTCTTCATCGTCTGCCCAGAGCATGTCCACCCAAGGAAGCGCTTCTCCCAGCGCCACGCCGATCAGGCCCCATGTTGCGAGGTACAGCCAGTGTCCGCGATCCAGGTTGACTTGCACCGGTGCGAGCTGCTGGCGGTCATGCAGATGGCTAATCAACAGACCGTATAGCACGCCCACTCCAAAAAGCGCGAGTATCCTGCCCACGAGCGGAAGATAGTATCCTTTGAACCCTTTCTTCGCTGTAGGTCGACGATGCAATTGCGGAGCAGTACTTCTCCTCCTCATCCTCCCATCTGTCCCCTTCTCAAACGCATCTGCCGGCAAATTCGCACGCGACCAATCGAAACTCGGATGTCTGCTATCCGCCGGTGTCTGTGCGCCTGTTCCCCATGGTGTAGGCTGTTGGCTTTCGGTCTCGAAGCCCGATGGCTGGTAGATGCCGAAGAGCGTGCTCGCTGTCAAATTGAGGAATGAACGCGTTCGGTTCGGTGTGGAGTTGCCATCTTTCGGTGCTGTGCCGTCGGCCATGCCGTTTGTTTTGAGAGGTTGCAGGCCGTTGGGTGGGAAGTCGGGCGCGTCGGGTACGGAGGGTGTTGATGGGGAGGAGTTTGCGGCGGAGCTGGGCGTGGAGGAGCCGAGTTCGAAGGGTCTTCGCGGTCTTGGCTTTAATTGGGGAAGGCCATCTTCTTCGGTGGTTATGGTGTGTGGAGTGGGATGGCTCATGGCTTTTATAATATGGATATATGGATGCTCGCTCGCGTGAGAAATGGTATGACTTTGAGTGTGATGAAGGGCACGTGTGCAGAAATAGACTTCTTCGCTCGGCTTCTTCACGGCTTCCTTGCAGGCCTGAGCGTCGTTCTCGTGTACGGAAGGAACAATGCGAATGCTGAAATGAAGAAGAAAGTGATGCTATAAAGTAGAAGTGAGGGAAATGCTGTATGTTGTTGAGGAAGAGGGGAAATGCAGCTGAGACAGGCACGAGCAGCTCTGTCACTCTGTGGGCCTCTCGGAGCTCTCTGACGTCGGAGAAGGAACAATGCAAAAGCTGACCCGCAAGCATGTGAAAGTGCTCCACCTATGCACGCCAAGGCCCACTCGGCAGCCGGACCTTGCCTTCCCCACACTCTCAGCATCGCAGCGATCGGCGAAGAAAAATCCAGAGTCCGAACGCCGACGACAACGCTATCAAGAACATAACTCTCTGGACTTTTGGTATTTGGCGTTCAAGGCGTTGCAAAGCATCAAAATGGCGGCTCAGAACCGGGACAATGCGGCGCAAGTCCGGATACACCTGAAGGCGAGAGATGCGGACATCGCGCTTCCGCAAGAAACGGGGCCAATCCTCGTGTCTACAGGTAAGTGAACGTCTAGTCACATGCTTGCGAGCAGTCTACTGACGTTAGGCACAGAGCTGAAGAGATACCAACTGTCGACACTCGTAAACAAATTACTTGACACCGAAAAGCCGATCCCACTTGAATTCTTGATCAACGGCCAATTCCTACGGACTTCAATCGACGAGTTCCTAACACAAAACGGCATCTCTGCGGAAACAACTCTTTCAGTTGAATACGTCAAGGCGCTTGTACCACCTCTCCATGTTGCAAGCTACGAGCACGACGACTGGGTATCATCCGTGGACGTCCTGTCCGGAGATCCTCAGAACCGCATTCTCTCAGGATCATTTGACGGCTCCCTCCGCGTCTGGGATGAAAGCGCGAATGTGGTGGCTGTTGGACAATGGCACAAGGGATCTGTTCACAGCGTAAAGTGGCTATCGCCCACACAAGTAGTCAGCACAGGTAGCGATCGATCAGTACGACTCTGGGACTTCGAAGACTCCACAACCGGCGGCCAAGGAAAGTTCACTCCAAAACTCGAACTCTGCGGCCACAGATCAGTAGTAGACAGTCTCGCAGTCAACGCCGCAACTTCACGCATCCTCTCCGCCTCCTCAGACAACCGGATAGGCGTCTGGTCCACCAAGAAATCCGACGCGCCACCCGCGCCCGAAGTCCCCCAACCGACCTCTAACAAACGCCGCAAACTCTCCGGTCCTCAAATTCAAACACCTCAACGCGGCGCCTTAGCCATGCTCGAAGGCCATCAACAACACGTCAAAGACATCACGCTCGACTCCCGAGACGCCACAGTAGCTTACAGCTGTTCCATCGACCACTCCGTCAAAACTTGGGATCTCCCGACATCAACATGCGTCGACACAAAAACTACAAATCAGAGCTTGCTCGCGCTCTGTCACCTCCCCGAACACTCCCTCGTCGCAACAGGAGGAACCCTCTCCAAAATCGACCTCATAGACCTCCGCGCCTCCTCCCAGAAAATCTCCGTCCTCACCTGTCGCGGACACAAGAACTGGATCCGCAGCATATCCCGCTCTCCTCACAACTCCTACCAATTCGTCTCCGCGAGCGACGACAGTACGCTCAAGATATGGGATATCCGGTCTCAGGCTTCCGAGGCGGGCGGTGGGAACGTGGCGAAACCGGTGTATACGATTGAGAGGGAAAGTCAGAAGGGGACGAAGCAGGAGCAGGGGAGTGAGAGCACGGTTTATGGGGTTTGTTGGGATGAGGGGATGGGGATTGTTAGTGGGGGGATGGATAAGGTTGTGCAAATTAATAGGGCGCCTTGATGAGGTTTATTATTGCCTCTTTGTACAGATGGAGAAGCATCAGATACATGCTATATTGAGATTGAATGTCTTTCTGTTTGCGTGGTTTGGACTTCGGTGGTGTGAGTGCCTTCGTGGACTATTTCCACCTTGCCCGCGATTTCTTGAAGGGTTCGGATGGAAGGCGGTTCTCTTAGCCGGCGAAATGCGTAATTCAAGCCTTTGAGCGACGTCACATTAAGCCTTATTATGCCCCTCTGGTGGAATCTTCGTCACAGCTCAAGCTGCGGCTGCTCCGTACGCGTGGCTGCAGTAATCCTCGAGAAATCTATAGTAGCTCCTGCCTACGCCTTGGCAGCGTCGCTTGGTGACAATTTCGCGGAGATGGATTGGAGGCTTGTCATCTCATTTAGTGGTATGTGATGGTTTGCGCGTTGACTCGGGCAGAGTTTCCATGTCGGCATCTGCGTTGATGTTGATGATGGGGGCCTGAAAGAACTTTCAAGCTGTTTCTGACTTCGCGATTGTGCTTGTGCTTGCTTATTTATGAGACTCCGGCGGCGAATGTGGAAGGGATCTTTGTTTTTCCCGTCTCAACCTCTTCGCACTCACTGAACTCACAGTCTGCTGTGGTATCTGTTGTTGGATCTCCTTGTCCGTCAAGCCTCGGCCAATGAGGTCAACCAAAAGGCCCGTCTCTTGCTGAGTCCATCTCGCAGGTGAAACGAACATATGACGAACGTTTTCTCTTTTCATTCTGATTGAGGCCAACGTCCGATGGGGCAGCTTTTGCTGGATCTCCCGGGTCGAAGCACGTTTAGTGATCAATTCCGCCAAGAGATCGGTCTCTTCTTGGGTCCAAAGGGTGAGAGTCCTCACTGTCTGCTGATCGTTCTTTCTGATCATGGCCAACATAATCGCAACGCTGTTGGGGCTACGGCCGAGTCTTTCTGCAATGTCATCCACTTTAAACCCTTCAACGTCTTTCAGGTGTTGAAGCTGTGCCAGACTTGCTTCGTCCCATCTTCGACGCGCGCGCAGTGGCTCTGGGCTTCCCTTACGATCCCAGAATTCCTTGTTTCTTCTCAGTATGAGACGAATCACACCTGGGGAAAGACCGGTCAATTTTGAGATCTCAATGAAAGGAACATTCTCGTATCGAAGCCTCGCGATGCTTTCGACTTGCTCTTTTGACCAAGTCTTGCGATTGGGGTCATTAAAAAGAGCACGCCCGCGGCTATCTCGAGGCCCAATCCTACTCCATCGGATCCCAATGGCCTTTGCGGTTCTTCCAAGGCGTTGTGCCAGGTCTTGGGTAGAAGTACCTGACTCCCTTCCTTGCCTCAGTATGGTTTCCTCCTCTGGGGTCCAGGCGCGATGGAAGGCCGATGTTGGTACGGACAGATGAAACCTGCGCGCTTGAATGGGTGATAGCTCCCATCGTGATATGCATTCAACGGAAGACGGCCAGCGTGCGAAAGATAATTTTAGATGCCTGTAAGGGAGTATGTTAAAGCGCAAGGTCAAAGCAGCCAGCATTGAGCCGTCTCCTCCTCTCCGGCCGGGTGTAGACTTTTGTTCTTTGCGTATGAGGTGAAACTGAAAGTCTCGAGAGCGCGTCTGGTGGAGGAAGTCGCGATTTAGACTTCAGTTATCGGTCCGAGCCGCTAGTCCGAGCTCACGCTTGACGTTGATCCGCCGTGGGGTCTCCGTGAGAAAAGTCAAAACGTTCACAGATCTGCGAATAATTTCTGGACATCTTTCGTACAATCACGATGGCTTCAGAAGCGCCTCAGAAGATTGGTGAGTCCAGTAACTGAAGATCACGCTACTGCCCATTCTAACGCCTCAAAAGCGATCCTGTCGGTCTACGACAAGACCGGTCTGCTTGACCTGGCCAAGGGTCTTGTCAAGCAGAATGTTCGACTTCTTGCTTCGGGAGGGACGGCGAGACTCATCCGCGAAGGTGGCTTTCCGGTTGAGTACGAAAGATGACAAGCATGCTTGTTCGGTGCCACATCACTGACAAGTATGCAGAGATGTGTCAGCCATCACCAAAGCACCAGAGATGTTGTCTGGCAGAGTCAAGACCCTTCATCCCGCAGTCCACGCTGGTATCCTGGCCCGCGATCTGGCTTCAGACGAGAAAGACCTAGCTGAGCAGAACATCAACAAGGTTGACTACGTCATTTGCAACCTGTATCCCTTCAAAGACACTGTGGCGAAGATCAATGTCACTATCCCTGAGGCTGTGGAGGAGATCGACATCGGAGGCGTGACTTTGATTCGTGCCGCTGCAAAGAACCACAGCCGTGTCACCATCCTCAGCGATCCTGAGGACTACCACGACTTCCTCCAGGAGCTGGCCAAGGGCGAAGTCACTGAGAAGCAGAGGCAATTGTATGCCTTGAAGGCTTTCACTCACACTGCCGATTACGATGCCGCCATCTCTGACTTCTTCCGCAAGAAGTATGCTGGTGAGGGCAACCAGCACCTCACTTTGAGATACGGCGCGAACCCACATCAGAAGCCAGCATCTACTTTTGTGACCGACGGTCCTCTTCCATTCAAGGTCCTCTCTGGCTCGCCTGGCTACATCAACCTCCTCGATGCACTCAATGCCTGGCCCTTGGTCAAGGAGCTGAGTGAAGCTCTTGAGTACCCAGCTGCTGCCTCTTTCAAACACGTCTCACCGGCTGGTGCTGCTATTGGTGTGCCGTTGAACGACATTGAGAAGAAGGTGTACATGGTCGAGGATATCGAGGGCATCGACAGCTCCGGCCTTGCGCAAGCTTACGCTCGTGCTCGAGGAGCAGATCGAATGTCGAGCTTCGGTGATGTGATTGCACTCTCGCACGAGGTCGACGTACCGACTGCCAAGATCATTGGCAAGGAGGTCAGCGACGGTGTCGTTGCACCGGGCTACCAGCCAGAGGCCCTTGAGATTCTTCGCAAGAAGAAGGCCGGCAAGTACTTAGTGCTCCAGATGGATCCAAACTATGCGCCGGCACCTCAAGAGCAGCGAACAGTGTACGGTATCAATCTGACACAGCACCGTAACGACGCCCGCATTTCGCCACAAAACACCTTCAACTCAGTCTTGGTACCCAAGGAGTCGAAGCCTCTTCCAGAGTCGGCGCTCCGGGATCTCACTGTTGCGACTATTGCATTGAAATACACGCAGTCTAACTCCGTCTGCTATGCTCTCAACGGCCAAGTCATTGGTCTTGGTGCTGGCCAGCAGTCGCGAATCCACTGCACCCGATTGGCCGGTGACAAGGCTGACAACTGGTGGATGCGCTTCCACGAGCGGGTTCTTGCTATTAAGTGGAAGAAGGGCACCAAGCGCGCTGATAAGAGCAATGCTATCGATCTGCTCTGCTCTGGCATTGTGCCTGACAGCGGAGCGGAGCGTGAAGATTGGGAGAAGGGCTTCGAAGAGGTCCCCAAGCCATTCACTCTTGAGGAGCGCAAGGCTTGGTTGAGCAAGCTGTCTGAGGTTGCTGTCTCGAGCGACGCTTTCTTCCCGTTCACGGACAACGTGTACCGTGTTGGACGCAGTGGTGTCAAGTACATTGCTGCGCCAACCGGCAGCCAGAACGACCAGGCCTGCTTCTCGACTGCGGAACAACTCGGCATTACCTATGTCGAGCAACACATCCGCCTGTTCCATCACTAGTTGGCCTGCAAACGGCAGACTGTAGATGAAGAATAACTATTGAAATGATCATGATGAACTTAGCGGCGTTGGAATGAAGCGATGCATTGAGATACCAGCTTCAAGAGCAGAGTAAGGCGGAATAGAGAGACACTTTAGTGGTGCAAAAGTTGGTAGCATATCACAAATTCAACACGTACTGTGAATGACTGCCGCATTCCCTCTTCATATTTTCACGACGTTCCTTTCCATTTGCGTCTGTTGCAGCTTTGGTATTGTTCGTGCACAGGCGTTTGTCCTTCACTTCTCGGTGCCCCACATGTCGAACCTTCAAAAGCCCCTCCACCTTCAAGTCACCCACTCACTCTCTGCACTTCCAACATCTGACCAAAACACACCACAACGACCATGGGCAATTACTCCGACTCGCCCAAATGGGCAGACGTAACACCCATCCCCACCGACGAAGGCGGCCCCAACCCTCTCGCCGCCATCGCCTACAGCGACGAATACGGCGAAACAATGTCCTACCTCCGCGCCGTCATGGCCGCCAACGAGTACTCCGAGCGCGTCCTCGAGCTCACCGAAGATCTCATCGACATGAACCCCGCACACTACACCGTCTGGCTGTACCGCGCCAAAACGCTCTTCGAACTCGGCTCCGACCTCAAGAAAGAGCTGGCTTGGTTGAATGAGACTGCACTGGCGCATCAGAAGAACTATCAGATATGGCATCATCGCAATTTGATTGTGGATAAGTTGGGTGAGGCGGGGGAGATGGATGAGGAGGGACTGAGGGGGGAATGTGAGTTTGTGGAGAAGATGTTTGAGAAGGATGCGAAGAATTATCATGTGTGGAGTTATCGGCAGTGGTTGGTGAAGAGGTTTGGGCTTTGGGAGGATGGGGAGTTGGAGTTTACGGAGAGGATGCTGGCGAAGGATATCTGGAATAATTCGGCGTGGAATCATCGGTGGTATATTGTGAATGGAAGAGAGGAGGAGGGGGTGAAGGGTGTGACTGATCAGAAGGTGCGCGAGAGGGAAATTGAGTTTGCGAAGAAAGCGATTGAGAAGGCGCCGCAGAATCATAGCCCGTGGAGCTACTTGCGGGGCATTGTGCGTACGAGTGGGATGAAGCTGGCGAGTCTGAAGGGATTTGCGCTGGAGTATGCGGATCTTTCGAAGCCGGAGCAGGTTCGCTCGAGCCATGCGCTGGACTTGCTGGCGGATGTGCTTGGAGAGGAAGCGGATGGCAAGCAGAAGGCGCAGGAGGCTCTTGACCTTCTGGCTACCAAGTACGATCCGATCAGGAAAAACTACTGGGAATACCGGAAGGGACTGCTGGGTCTGCCAACTGCGAAAGCTGCTGCTGCATAGATGATGTGTTCGATGCAACACCATCGTCAACATCAACGCATCGGCGCACATTTACCAAGATACCCATACTACCACTCCATTGCATATCAACATGGTACTACGACGCGAAGAACCCAACGCAAACCCGAACACATCGCAAGTGTACGGCGGTTACGGTCTGGGAAGCGCAGTGAAGCCTCCAGGAGCTGAATTGCGCATCGAGGCATCAGGTCTTTACGTACCGCCACGCAATCTTGCTGAATCTGCTGACAAGAATGGAGCCACAGCGCGTTCCGCCCAAAATGAAGACGGCTACGCCCGCTCCATTACAAAACTGTTTGAAGCCTACAGAGATTTCTGGTACGAGGCAATGGTCCGAGACATCGAATCCGACGCCGTGCCGGAGGATGTTAAGATATTAAGCGCCCTCTTCGCCCGAAGTTGTTTGTTCTCGTTCACGTCACCTGCCGCAACCGACCCGGGAACATTCTCGAAAGGCGGCGAGGACCTCATGTATGAGCTGGACTGGCGATTCTTACATTTCAAAGGATATGAATACCCTGGGTTGGAGGGCATGGAGCCCCTGGATATTGACGAAGGGCATTCCGCCGTGAAGATCAAATGGGAGCTGAGAAATTCTGAGCTTCAACACGAGGTGGCCTTTGAAGAGACCTTCCTGGTCGGGCGCTACGGAGAGTTCTTCAAGATATGTGGTATCGTATCTTCAAATGGGGTTTCCGTTATGCGAACAGCACATACTCAGAAGTGCCTGGAAGATCGTTGGAATGGAATAACATTCGCTGGTCGAAGAGGACTAAATTTTCCTCGTGCAGAGGGAAAGCATAACCCCAAGGCATAGCACCTTAGATAATAAAGGAGGGTTCTCGTTGACAGGCTTATCTCTCCATATCTGAAGCATTCTTTTGGCGGCTGTCTTTATGAGCAGATGTAGCAAGCAAGCTGGTTAATAGTGCAGCTTTGGAGAATCCATTGTCGATGCCAACCACCCAGATCCATTTTGTTCATCAGCCACGATCTCTGATCGCCCTGTCACCGGCTCCTGCCGGAGATGTTTGTCTCACCATGTCTTCAGTGCTCGACAGGGGAATATATGAGTGCAAAGGCCATCTCGAGGCTCTGATGAGCTCTGAAGAGGTTCTGGTGCAGGGTGAGTCGCAGCAATTTACCTGCAGGCCGGAATGACAATCAGCCGCTTGATCTTGGCTCGTATTGCGAATGAGGGCAGATGCCATGCAGAGACACCAGCGCACTGATCTCCCAAATGGTCTACGCAGTAGAGCTCGGGCCGCCCCCAGAAGTCAGAGGATGCTCGCTCACACGTGTTTGCCGACGGCGACTGCCGGCAAGTCTTGAACCTTCTTTGGACCACGTCCCATCAGACAACCTCTTCAACCCATCACCAACCGCGCTCACCTGAGCGCGCCCATTGCGGCAGCCCACCGCTGCCATCATGACGTCCACCCTGGATCTTCCCTCTCGCTCTCGCACCTGGAGCGGCCATGATGCGGCGCAAAGAGGCAGTGAAGGTCTCTGGACGCGTCCGAAAAGGAGGATAGCCCCAAGGTGACTAAGGACCTCTGCCCATGGGCAAATCCCGCTACAGAATGACCCATGCTGCTTGCCGAACTAAGACCATCAGAGACGCTCCGCCGTTGCTTGCCAGCCTCGAGTTCATGGCAGACTAGTATGCGCATCCTGTGAAACGAGCATCCAGCATCAAGCCTTTCAGAACGAGCTCAGTGCACACTATCTCTTCGTCCGAGTCCTTTAGTGTCTGAACTAATCGATGTATAACGCTAGAACTTGTTCGTTGCGGAGGACAGGGTCTCGCCCTAAAAGGTCAACGCATCTGAAACGAGGAGCCAGTAACAAGCCTGAAGATTGCCTACAAGCCGCCCATCGCCAGGTATCCGAAGTGGCAGCACTGATTCGAAGCAGGTACAGTCGAACTTTCCTGGGAAGCTGTTTGCTCGATTCAACCATAACACAAGCATTTGAGTTTTTGCTAAGTGCCTGCACTATAGGTCTTCTAGGTATTGATTGGCTACTCCAGGACTTTACCAACATCCTTTGCCATGCCGTGGTTGTGACGATGACTACGCCGCTCGGAAGCTCCTGCGCGCTTGTATGGCGTTCGAGCATTGGCCTCGCACACACAATCTGGAGAGCGCTTCTTTACTGCTAGCGGATCGACCTGGAACTGCCGACGAGCGGTATTGTGCGAGCTACGAGCAATAACGACTAATCAAACCGGTCTTCGTAGCGTGAGCCTGATGTTCTTCTGATCGGCCCTATTTTGACTTTGTACCGGGTCGACCAGACAATCTAGGGACAAAGTTCGAGATTGCCTTCGATATGGAGTGCCTTCAAACCTACCACCGCCACTGAACCGGAAAAGTCTTTCACAGTCGCAGACGGTCACAACAAAGGCCCTCAAAAGCGGTCTGACCATGATTTCTCGATCGCCATGGTTCGCGATGCCGGAAAATGGCCAGTGCGCAAAATAGTTCAGGCCACAAGGCAGAACATCGATTCCCCTGTTCCTGGGGAAGAGGAAACGAGACGGCGTCACAGACCCAGGCACCCCTGGAGTCGATCTACTGGGTGCTCAAAATAACACGACCAGTTGGCTGGACGAACACTCTCAGTCACCTAAGTTGACCGACGAAGTAGCGAAAAGCTCGCGAATTGCATGCGAAATGCGGAGCATCTCACCATACAGGCTTTGTACGAGTATATGAAGAAGTGGCCTGGCAGACGTGTGAAAGGCTCTCCCATGTCTCACCGGTTCGAGCCTTTTCAAAGGTTACTTTTCCATCACCATGACTGGTACTACCATCAAATACCGCGCAGCTTGCGATCATTGCTCAGCCACGAAGATAAAATGCACACAAGAACGACCTTCATGTGCACGATGTCGCGCCTTGGGGAGGGACTGCCATTATAGCCGATCTCTCAGAGCTGGCAAACCTCCACGGTCGAGCCAAGGTCTGCACCGCAAACTCTCAAATGCCCCAGTCTTACCTCGACAACCTTCGATACCGGAGGTCACGGTTCCCCTCAACGGCGGTCCAACATATCATGGTATGGCGGCGAACATGTCGTATGGCGCGATCAGCCCAACGAACACGAAGGATCCAGCTTGGACATCCAATGCTGCGCCTTATCCTACTCCACCAGCAATAGCGCCAAACGGGAGTGCGGATGTATCGTTCTTTCCGGATTTGACAAACAGGCCCGAATCACCTTCGCCGCTTGATCCAGACTGGTTCTTCGACTTCAACAGTGGATGCGACTCTCTCAATGGAATGCCTCACGGAGATCCAATGCAGCTGCCGAGTCCGCCATATGACTACAAACGATCAAGCAACACGTCGCAAATCTCTGGAGTCGGGCCCTTTGGAGAGATGCCTGGAATGCCAATGACAACTCCAGGGTCTCTCAGTCCAGGAGCGGAGGGTGGCGACAAGTGCATACGAATCGCCACTGACACACTCAATAAGCTCTACGACATGCCTGCGATTCAACTTGATCCAAACACGAAGCAATCGTCTGCAGATCAGGTCCTCAACAGCACAGCACACGCAGTGCAAGTCTGCCACGATCTCATCTCATGGGCTTGCCCGAAGGACTTTCACCTGCCTTTGCTCATCGCCATCATTGCATCCAGGATCTTGGCATGGTATCAAGCTGTCGCACTCATTCAAGATCCGCACGCGAAGCTGGCAGATGGTGCACGCCGGCCTTCAGAAGTTGTCGTTGATGGCAATCTGGCATTCGGAGCTTATAAGCTTGATGACAAGATGGGCTGGGTGCTCAAGAATCACATCGTTCTTGGGCAATTGCAAAGGCTGAACGAGGTTGTGCAGCATTACGACTCACGGTTTTGCTCTGATGGTCTTACGAATCAAATGGGAGAGGGCGGGCGTTTGTATGGATCTATGGGCGGCTTTCTGAAATCGCGGATTCAGTTTACCATGAGGGAACTTGAGGGGAGACTGGCTGGAGCAACCACTCCATGAGCCTGGCGTCAGTCACGGACTTCTTTCTCGCGTGCTAGAACCATAGCGTCGCCTGCCTCTGTACAGTTTCACAAGAGAAAACCCGACAGATTTAACGGCCTTGCGAAAACTACGAAAAGCAATATCAAAGATAACTTTGTAATGACAGCACCTGCGAGACTTCACACATCCTCTCATGACTATCGTCTCCCCCAAGACTGGATGGCCTGTGATCTCGAGAAATAGGGGCCATGAAACTGGAAGGCCAGGAGGTGGCAAACCTACCAAGGCTAACCACAATCAACAACATCGGCATATCCCGCACATCAACAACAACACTCACCTACCTCGTCCATCGATCCCATGCACCGGTGAAGTGCTTGCTCGCCCGCATCAGGTACCCGCGATCGATACATATACCATGCCACCCACTCCCAATCGCCTGATGCCAAGCCTATCAACCTCTTACGCCCGAAAATGCAAGTGGTAGGTAGGTATGGCCTGACGTTATCCCTCGAAGATTTGCGGCTCCGGCTCGCTTTCCTGTGCGCCTCATGCTCGGCGGAAAGCGGGTGTACCTTAAACCTTCGCGGATGTGCCTGAGGAACAACCTTAAAACAGTTTGTGGGTTGGTTTGGTCTGCTTATCGTCGCAGTGCAAGGCTACGTTTGGAAGTGGAAGGAGTGGTGAGGGTGAGTTGGTATGTGTGGGTAGGGATGGCTTATCTTTTGTTGATAGAGGGTTGTTCTAGAAAGGAGGGAGGGAGGGGGGGATTGGTAGGAGAGGAGCGGAATGCCCTATGTCGTGTGGGGGTTGTTAAGAGCGGGTGGACTTTGCATGTTTTTGTGGAGGGTAAAAGGAAGGAGAAGTATCGATTCTGCCGGGAATGGAAGAGAATGTTAGTTGTATTCTTCGTGCCTTTCTTTTCTTTCTGGCTAAGTCCGGATCATCTGTCTCATCATCGACAATATCACCGCCCTGGCTGCCTGACTCCTGAATGAAGTACTTCGAGTGATCAAGATAGGGAAGTTTCTCCGAGGGATATCTTTCTAAGACGTCTCTGAACCATGGCACCTACTCCAAGACTCTTCCATTGTTCAACGACACTTGGTGATCCCGGTTCGAAGGATTATGGCTGACGAGAGAATCTTCGAGAGCGTTAAGAGAACCGTTCTGATAGAGTCGACCTGGTTCTTGCTGGACGATGTGCTTGCGATCCCTTAGTCGACATGGAAAGCCGCTGAGATAGCTAGAAGAGAGGGTGTGAAACAGTTACGCTCGCTCAAGTTGAGTGGTGTGATACAGTTCCGGTGGGAGGCTCCATTCTAAGCGCTACGAATATGCTCTTGACCCGAGGACCTGCTTGAGATACTGCGAAAGAACGAAGACGTCCCACTAGGTGTTTATGTTATCAGCTCGAGCAACCTTTGTTAGGATTAGAGCATTACACTTCACTGATCCATAGAGGGCAAAATATTTGTGAACTATGGTGTGAGGAGTTCCAATTAAAAGGAGAAAAGTGACATTGAAGTCAAAGTTTTGGAATGTTCATCTGAGATTGATCGTACCTAGTTTAGTAGCTCAATCTCCGCACTCACGCAGCTGAAGAGGCTCATTGGACGCCCTCACAGCCTGGTAGTGGTCTCCTGTCATTGAGAGATCAGCGTCCCCGATGTCGCCTTGTTCACATGAGTGTCGTCATCAACTCAAAAGAAAGCACCACCACGGCCCAAGCGAGCCCGAAGAGCAGTGAGGAAATCAGCGTCTCCATTCCCATCCTCGCCGTTGCCCTCCTCGTCCTCCTCAACATCATCCGTGCTGTCGTCTTCATCCTCGTCCTCATCCGGGCCTTCGAGAATCTCCTTCTTCCATTGCGCTCGAGTCTTGAGCGCGTGCTTGCGCACGTGGGAGCGGACCTCGTCAGCAAAGTCGACTTGATCGTGGTGGTAGTCCAGAGTCGAAATCGTCGACGTAGAATCGCTCATCTCTGCGTTGAGCAACAGGCCATAGACCGAGTTGAGGAGGGTGAGCATGCTCGTGTCGCTCGTGAAGTCTCGGTCCATGATGGGATGGCAGATGCGGCCGTAGGTGGAGATGTTAGGGTGCTTGATGGGCGTGACGAAGCGGACTTTCGGCGCAAAGGTAGGGTAGCCGTCGTCGGCGTGGAGAAAGAGCAAGAACGTGCCCCCGGAATATGGACCATCTGGGCCAGACATGACAACCTTCCAGCAGCTGATGTCAGACTCGGAGACGTAGATATCGTAAGTGCGGTCGGAGCGATCGGCCACAATTCCACGCATCTCGGCCATGAGACGATTGACACGAAGGTTGGAACGTGAGCTGCCTGCAGGAGCTTTTGTTGAGCGAGTCGAAGCAGCTGACAGCTCGACGTATTCATCGGACAGGTTCGGATGAGTCTTGCGAGGTGGATACTTGTCAGCAGTCACCGTCGTTGCGGTCACGCGGTTCTTCGCACTCCAGTAATGAGCCATGAAGGCTCCGCGAATGGATGGAACTCCAGGCGGTGGAACGACATCTGGTCGCTCGGAGAGTGACAGGAAAGGCTCAAGCTCGCACATCTGGAGGGCATTGACCAGGCTCTTGGGTGTGAAGCGATACCCACCACCTAGATAGGAAACGGCCATGAGGTCGCGATTGCCTTCGTCGCCAATAACAATGCTGTCAAGAACAATGTTATTGGTGCGTAGAGCCCAAGCAATCTCTTGTGGAGTGTTCGTACGCGACTCCGTATCGACACCATCTGAGATGGTCACGATTCGCTTCTTGGACGCAGGGTAGCGGGCTCCATATTGGAGAAGCTGATCCTTCGCGAGCGCGAGAGCATCCCATAGCGCGGTATCGCCGGCCGCTCTCATACCGCTGGTTGCACGACGGAAGTTCTCGATGACGTGACTGATGGGAGTCTCGACTTTCGCTTCTGTGGAGAACGTGATCAATCCAATGTGAGTCTTGTAGCCGTATGCGATCATTCTGTTCACCACAGCCTCGAACTGCTGCTTCAGCACGTCGAGCCGAGTGAGACCACTGAATTCCTTCTTGTTGGCAGGGCGCTTGGCAGAAAGGTCGAGCTTCAGGACTCGAGGCTGAGAACCTTGGAACGTGTTCTGTGCACTCGTGTCTCTCCAGACGGGCTCGTCTTCAAGCTTGCCGAAACAATGGGTCACACTCAGAAGCTGGGCGAGTCGCTCGGTGTGCTCGTGAGGCTGCCCCGTCATGTAGCCATCTCCGCTGTTGGATAGGTCGCTCCAAACCTGGAAGTTTCACTGGTTAGAGCAGACTCTGTGCAATGTGCTGAGAGATGGTGGAAGTTCTATTGATTAGTGCAGAATTTCCCTTACAGTATGCTGAGAGAGATGGTGGGAGCTCTACTGGTTGACGCAGACTCTTTGCAGTGTGCTGAGAGAAATGGATGTCTTACCTCGAGATCGCTGTACAAGCAGAAACCCCATTTCTCAAAGCTGTTTCTGTAGGACTTCCACAGCACCTGAGCCAGCGTCGCGCCGCCAATGTTCCGCTGCACCCAGTAGGAGAATTCGAGCCTCCCGTTGTGGTAGACTTTAATGAGGCACATATTGTTCGTGCCCGATGCCGTTGCTCGCCGACTAGATATTGGATCTACCATATCGCCATCGTCAGCAATCCGAACGCCGATTCGCTCGCCACTCTCGATTCCGAGAGACGCCACCGTGATGCTGGCGGACGCGCGAATGGGCTGGTTTTCTCGTGCCAGTTGGAAGGTGAGAAAGCGAGCCTTGAGACCACGGAATGCCAGCTTGTAGAGCGAGATGGCGGTGGTCTCGGGGGCGACAGTCCTATCGAATTGACCGTCTGTGCTCACGAATGTGACTGTAATGGTCTGCGGTGCCGACAGTCGGAGCTTCTTTGCTGCTGGTCGCGTCTGCGGCTCGAGATCGGTGCCGTTGATCCAGCTGACAACGGCAGCAGATATTGAGTCCTGAGGGGTGACACTGGTGTCATCCAGCCTCAGGCCCGTCATAGGCGACAACACTGATCCTTGGCGCATGGAGAACCACTTCTCAATCGCTTCTCTGGAATAGCTGAATCCGTCGGATGCCAAGACTGCATCTTCCTTTAGATTCTGCGAGATCGGGCACTTCAGTTCGTCTGGGACGTCTGTAATGTTGGCAGGTAAAGTGGGAATGTGGGTAGACGGAGATGCAGCTGGCAGTGCCTCTCCAGGATACTACTGCCACTTTCTGGACAGGCTGGAAGTGTTGGATGCCCGAAACCGCAAGAAGTCAGCCAGTGCCTCCTCGTGAGTCTTCAGTCCGGCCCAACGAAGCTTGAGCAGATCCAGGGCATTTCGCATCTCAGATATCACAGCCCGAGCATGATAGCTTCGAACGTTCTCCGTAGAGTCCACGATCTGCCTGTGCTTGAAGACGATCTCATGACCAAGGAGTTGACGAAGAAAGCCGAGAACGTCCAGCGCCATTGAGCGACCGCCATTACCGGCCTGACCAGCTGTAATAGCGAGCATATCTTCAAAAGACTCGTAATGGCTGACAAAGTCTTTCATTTGATCGAACGTTGCCTTCTCGTAGTATTCGGCTTCCACGATGCTAGCGGCTGAGACTTCAGGCGCTGGGGTATCGTCGTTGACCTCGGGGAAGTCACACTTTGATCGCATACTTGCGCTGACGTCGACGACAAACATGACGACTTCGTCTGGAGATTGAAGCCGACGGACGGCAGCGCCACCGAGCGAGTCGAACACGGCCGTTCCATCGTTCTCGAAACCCTTCAATATGGGAGCAGCCACTTGCTCGACCACAGTAGCGTTGATAGTCTCCTCGCCGTGTCTCGGACGGAACACGAGCGATGATTGCCCGGGCTCGCTGCACGGCTGCTGGCCCGTGTATACGCCAAGATGAGCGTCTCGATCGAAAGTAAGGGAGGGTGCAACGGCGGAGGTCAGGTTCCGTGGCGACTGGACGCCTAGCTGGTTCCGACCGGCTAGCTCCGCCAGGTGGTTCAACTCCAGCTCGGTGGACTCGATAACACTACTGGAGTCGCCCTGATCGGCATAGAGATAGTTGCCTGGATGGAGAGGCGATAATTGGAGGACATCGGCCGAATTTCCAGCGCTGAGAAGAGCGGCTCGGCGCACAGAAGGCTCGCAGTCGATCAAGGATATGTCGGGCAGAATGTGGTGCTGACCCAGGACTCCGTCGGGACCGCAGGCATCGAACAGGCTCTTCTCCATCAAGCCAGAGCTGGTGAGAATAGCTCGCGTGATGGCCTCATTGGTCTTGAAGTCCTTGATATCGAGAGTGTTGAAGCTTGCGAGGTAGGGAGGCGAAATCACCTCCGATGACAGCTTCAAGCCACGGGCCTTCTCCAGGATGAAGCCGAAGAGGAGCCGGGAGCCTTCCAGCACGCGAGTCCGATCGTTGCCGATCAACTCAGTCGGGATAAAATCGATCACCTCGAAGATGGCGTGGCTGATTGCTGCGCTCTCCATGGAAGTTGGAGTCTTGCCCTGGAATAAGATCCAGAGAGCACGGACGGCAGGTGGAAAGCGAGACATCAGATCTACCACGTGAAGAATGGCATCTTTCATCCTGTCGTCGTGATCTCCGCTCTCGACGAGAGCAGCGAACACGCGGAGTGAAGACAGGAAGAGGGCCATGCCGCGGTTAGACTGAACCACTGCTGGTTCCCAATGAGGACGAGCTCGGAAGATGGCACCTCGTCCACTGCTGAGAACGCCGCTGCCAGAGGAGAGGCGAGAGACGACGTAAACATCAATCACTCCGTCGACAGCCAGTTGAGCGAACTCGGCATCCTCAAGCTTGGCGTCCATGCTGGCAGAGCTAATGGGCTGCTCCGATGTGTGAAGGTCGATTACTCTGTGCTTGAAGACTTGGGTATAGTCTTCTTCGTCGACACGTGCGTGCACGGGAAGATGACGCTGCTTTGAGCAGATCGCGACGACTGGCGGCTTGGAGTAGGTTGAGAAGGTTCCCTCCGCGCCGTGGTAGCTGATCTTCTTGCCAGCTAGAAATGTGCTGCCGAACTTGGAGTGGAGGACTCCGTTCACGCCAGTCTCGGAGGGCTCGGCGAGGCTGAAAAGCTCCACCCGGCTCTTCCCATGAACAACCACGAAGTGTGAAGGCACGGATTCGCCATCGGCCAGCTCCTTGGCGAGGTGACAAGTTGCACTCATTGTCCATGGATGAGCTGTCGAAAGCTGCAGGGAGTCCAAGATGACGTGCTGCACCTTCGTGTAGTTGCTTGACAGTGGCATGCTTTGATATAGCGACTGGTAGGATGGACAACTTCTCCTGTTGCTTAGCAAGAGCCGGGGTGATGAATCGGACGCTGAAGTGTCCATCGCCGCCTGTGCTCTCGAGGCTGCTAGCCTCAAGTGCCTGGGTGACCTGGTCAGCGGTGGAATGAGAGGCGCTCCCGTCGCGCTTCTCCGTCTGCTGCTTCTTCGTGATGACAGCGAAGATCTTCTCGCGCGCTGGATCTGTCACGACTGTGTCGAGAACGTCCTCGCAGTCGATGATGGGGCCAGTCCTGCTAAGCGTCAGTACAGCACAGCGGTGCAAAGAAGGCGAGGGCGGATACTTACTCGCTGTGAAGATGCAGAGTAACGATGTGCTCGGTAGGCGAGAGAGTCAGGCCCTGGCGACCTGCGCGAGTCCACAGGGCGTCAATGAAGGCCGATACCAAGGCGCTCGAGCTGAATGGGACCACCAAAGTGGGTGCAGAGCCCGGCGAAGCGCCAGGCGCGATTGCGGTGACGGTGTATCGCTGCATGGTGATCTCGGTCGGCTCGCTAAGACTGAGCAGCAGGGAGTGCCCTCCGGTTGCCCCCTCGACAGGCGCGCTGTTGAGAAGGCTCAGGGAAAAGAGGCGGCACTCTCAATTCTAGCAAGCGACTGAGCGTGCGGTGAGGACTTCCAGGGCGTGTGAACAGTCGAGATGTGCGAGTTGGTGCTGTTGTTGTTGTTGTTGTGCGTTGGGGGAGATCAGAAAATCAGGCTGCGCTTTGGCGGCGTTTGTTTGGTGGGGCCAGCCTTTCACATGCGCGACCCTCAGGCTTCCACGCATTCAAGGAAGGTGCGACCTGCTTTTGACCCGCGCTTCTTTCTCTTCGCCCTCTAAACGCACATGACTTCTTCACCGGTCCTTACTGAAGATGAAGTGCTCTCTGAAATAGGAAAAGCCATCACCTTCTTGTCACACTTACATTTGACGCGTCCAGGAGCGTGCCTCCTCGCGAAGACCATCACCTCGACCTCACCTTGTGAGCCGTTACCGACTGTGCCTGTGCAAACGACTTTGACACAGATATCTGAGCAGGGTGCTTCGCGTCTCGGCTTCCTGCATACGAACGTGCTCTGTGCCAGTCATCATGACACCGGAATCATGGCAAACGCGTCTGGCAACGGAGACTGCAAGATTGACAGCTTGTGATTCGGATGTGGAAAAAGCCATGGCTGAAGGGTAAGAGCGAGCCTCGCAGAGTTATATCAGCTCCGAGCTCTCGCAAATTGTACATTAAAGGGCTTGTTATTCTACTCACCGCACGGCGGAGGGCTGTATCGTATACTCACGATCCTGTCTCCTCTCAAACGCATCACGCCTGCCATGCATGCTGCCGCGCGCCAACTCTTGCTTATTACTTGAATGGCGACCTGCACACTACAGTGCGACATGCAGACGGGAGAGGTTGCTCCGACAGATATCGATCGTATGGAGCGGTTTCGTCTGCACGTTGCCAGCAGAGACCCGTCGAACCGCTCGCGCACGGTCCAAGCCTTCACGCCATCGACCCAAACCGTTCTGCACAGCCACCGCACACGGTAGCGTCTCAGTCATGCTCGCTAACCTACGGCCAGACCTCAGCTCAGGACCTTTCTACCACATCGAGGTGTTGCTTCGAGATAGCTGGCGTGCGGCGGATTGAGGCCAGAGCTAGTTTGGATTACTGCCGTCCTCGTTGGCGGTGAGGAGGGAGGTTATCGGAGGGGGAGGGGTTGCCTGACCGCTGTCTCTGGTTCCGCACCATGAGTGCCGCATCTTGTGCCAGTCGGCGACGCACAGAAACTACGACAGCCGCCGTGGCCGACAAGCCGTGGCGTTGTAGATCCTGACGACAGCCACGAAAATAATAGTTGAATATATCGACATCGGCCAAGGTGCCGAGTGAACACGAGTGTCAAGACAACGGAAGGCCGCTGCAGGTACAATTTTTAGACCAAGGCGAAGCCCAATCGGGCTAGCTGTGGCGCTTACTGGGGACGAAAGAAGGCCGCTTGCGTGTGGTAGGACTGCGGGTGGGCAACGAGCTGGAGAGCAGGTGTAGACAACTCGCAAAGATAGCACATGGACGCTGCAAGCGTCTTCTAGTACACGTGTTGGCGGTACATAGCAGAAGAATAGGGGGCGACGGCCAGTACACAGTGTTGAGGCTGAATGCGAGCTTCAAACTCTATTGGTTGCAGAGGAAGATCTTGAAACGGTGTCGGGTGTACATAAAGCGTGCTGGGCCCTTCAGCCAGTGTGTGGGATACATCACCACCAAGAACCCTTTCTCTCCTGATCAGCATTGCAATCTGTGCTTCACTCGCTCTTACGACACTTGACGACTTCCCTCCTTCATTGTACCAGCAAGCATTAACACGACCGCGACTGCTGCCCACGAGCTGACGACACTTGTTTTTCCTTTCATTCCCTAGACATCTGCCATCATGTGGTGCGTAACAGCGCCCGCCGACAATGGGCTAGGCGCGAAGCTGACTTGACAATAGTGGAATCTTTGGGTACATCAACTACCTGGTGGAGAAGGACAGGAAGTACATCCTCGACACACTCGTGAATGGTGAGCTCGAAATTCGGAAGCTCTCAAAAGCTTGCCTGCCTCCAATCCTGCCTGTAGATCGTACTGACAGTGGATGGCGCAGGCCTCTCCCGTCTCGAATACAGAGGCTACGACTCCGCCGGTCTAGCCATCGACGGCGACAAGCGCAATGAGGTGTTCGCTTTCAAGGAGGTCGGCAAGGTCGCCAAGCTGAAGGAGCTGATCGCAGAGGAGAAGCCAGACCTCACCAAGGTCTTTGACAACCACGCAGGCATTGCGCACACTCGATGGGCCACACACGGTCCTCCCAGCAGAGTCAACTGCCACCCACACCGATCCGACCCCAAGTGGGAGTTTGCGGTCGTGCACAACGGTATCATCACCAACTACAAGGAGCTGAAGACACTGCTCGAGGGCAAGGGCTTCAGATTCGAGACGGAGACGGACACTGAGGCCATTGCTAAGCTGGCCAAGTACATCTACGATGAGCACCCAACCATCGACTTCACGACCCTCGTGAAGGCCGTCATCAAGGAGCTGCAGGGCGCTTTCGGTCTGTTGATCAAGAGCGTGCGCTTTCCTGGCGAGGTTGTGGCTGCCCGCAAGGGATCTCCACTCGTCGTTGGTGTGCGCACTCAGAAGAAGATGAAGGTCGACTTCGTTGATGTCGAATTTGGTGACAGCGGTGATGTTCTCCCAGCCGAGCAGGCCAGCCAGAACGTCGCCCTCAAGAAGAACCCAGGCATGCTCGGCGGCAACCTCCTTGCCCCACCAGACAAGTCCCTCCTCCACCGCTCGCAGTCGCGCGCTTTCCTTTCTGACGATGGCGTCCCTCAACCCACCGAGTTCTTCCTTTCTTCCGACCCTGCCGCTATCATCGAGCACACGAAGAAGGTGTTGTACCTCGAGGACGACGATATTGCCCACATCCACGAGGGCCAGCTCAACATCCACCGTCTCTCCAAGACCGATGGCACCAGCAATGTCCGCGCCATCCAGACAATTGAGATCGAGCTCCAGGAGATCATGAAGGGTCGCTTCGACCACTTCATGCAGAAAGAGATCTTCGAGCAGCCAGAATCCGTTGTCAACGCCATGCGTGGTCGTTTGAACTTGGAAGACAAGACTGTGACACTGGGTGGTTTGAAGCAGTACATCAGCACAATCCGACGATGCAGACGTCTGATCTTCATCGCCTGCGGTACCTCGTACCACTCCTGCATGGCTGTTCGTGGAGCCTTTGAGGAGCTGACCGACATCCCGATCTCGGTTGAGCTTGCCTCTGACTTCCTCGATCGTCAAGCGCCAGTCTTCCGTGACGACACCTGCGTGTTCGTCTCTCAGTCTGGTGAGACCGCAGACTCCCTGATGGCTCTCCGCTACTGCTTGGAGCGTGGTGCCCTGACCGTTGGTATTGTCAACGTTGTCGGCTCGTCCATCTCCCTCATGACACACTGCGGTGTCCACATCAACGCTGGTCCTGAGATCGGTGTCGCTTCCACCAAGGCCTACACTTCTCAGTTCGTCTGCATGATCATGTTCGCTCTGTTGCTGTCTGAGGACCGCGCGAGCAAGCAGAAGCGTAGACTTGAGATCATGGAGGGTCTTGGCAAGATCTCCGAGCAGTTCAGGGAGATTCTCAAGATGGACCAGGAGATCAAGCAGCTTTGCCTCAAGTTCAAGGACCAGAAGTCTCTGCTTCTTCTCGGCCGTGGAGCACAGCACGCCACTGCTCTGGAGGGTGCGCTCAAGATCAAGGAAATCTCCTACTTGCACTGCGAAGCCGTTATGTCCGGTGAGCTGAAGCACGGTGTCCTTGCTCTTGTCGACGAGAACCTGCCAATCGTCATGATCTTGACCCGCGACGACATCTTTGCCAAGTCACTCAACGCCTACCAGCAAGTTATTGCTCGCAAGGGCCGACCGATTGTCATTTGCAACACTGGCGACAAGGAGTTCCCAGGCGAGAAGACTGACAAGATCGAGGTACCACACACTGTCGATGTCCTCCAGGGTCTCCTCAACGTCATTCCTCTCCAGCTCATGTCGTACTGGCTCGCAGTTGCCGAGGGCTTGAACGTCGACTTCCCACGTAACTTGGCCAAGTCGGTCACCGTGGAGTAAGCTACACATGTTTGAAATATAGCGGCGCGGGTATAGGGTTAGGGAAAGAAAACGAAGGAAAGGTCATTACGGGACTAAGAGGCCTCGGCTGGCTCTGTGCGTCTTCTATTGTAAGATTGGAGCAGTGGATGGTAGTGAGCGTGCGAGCAAGCAAGCATCTAGAGCTGAGTTGGGTTATGTATCATGGACTGGACTGGCGTAGACATGGTCTCGAGAGAGTTCGGCAGCCCAGAGTCGATTGAATAAACATCGATAATGAATGCATTTGGTTTAGACAGACTCTTTGAACACCAATGTTCTTATTAGCATGCAAGGCCACGCATCTCATGTCGTGTGCCTGAAAGTGTACGTATACGCATATGGACCCCTGCCAAGAGCCCCACTTGATGTTTCAGATGTCCGTGAAATGGATTCGAGCTTTCCAATGCTTCACCGCTGTCGATCTTCAAGCCACTGCAGCACAGAGCGACATTCACAATGTCTGCTGCGAGCAAGACGCCTGGTGCGTCTCTGGTCGAGGACGACTTCGAGTTCGTTCAGACTCCCGCCCACACCTCAAGTCCCAACTCTGAAGTCCAGAACTTTGGCGTCCGCACGACCAATGTACGCCAATGCCTCCAATCTTCATTCACAAGACTTTGCTCTAACAGATATCTGTTTAGTACCCTGCGATCAAGAACGCACCCCTCCCTGCCGACGGTCCCGCCAGCGACACCTTCAACAATGCCTTCCTCTTCACCCTCCTCACTGCCATCCCCGCCTACCTCGCCTGGCAAGTCGGCGGAGGTATCCTAACATGGATCTTCTTCGCCATACTCACCGCAATCCCAATCCTGATGGCCTTCTGGACCGTCGCCTCCTCCATGTCCCCTCGTCTCAACGAGAAGGCCCGCTTCCCCGGCCTCCCGATCGACCACTACCTCCACTTCAAGAAAGATGAGGATCGCAGGAAATACCGCGGCAAGAATAAGATTCCCATGGAGACTTTCCACGAGATGTACTTTGCCGGTGAGGTGGACTTTAAGGGTGATTGCTTGGAAATTATGGAATACAGACACGACTGGGCGAATTTCCGGTTCACGTTGAGCCTGTTCTGGTTCTTTTTGACTGGCATGATGCCTGAGGTCATTATGCACACGAGGAGCCAGGATGAAGAGCAAGTCCGAGACCACTATGACCGTGGTGATGACTTCTATGGCTGGTTCTTGGGTCCTCGCATGATTTACACTAGTGGAATTATTTCGGATATCAACAAGGAGGAGAGTCTGGAGCAGCTGCAGGATAACAAGCTGAGCATCGTCTGTGAGAAGATCGGGCTCAAGAAGGATGAGACCATGCTTGATATCGGCTGTGGATGGGGCACCCTCGCCAAATTCGCTTCGGTCAACTACGGCGCTCAGGCTACCGGTGTCACTCTTGGTCGCAACCAGACTGCTTGGGGCAACAGTGGTCTTCGCAAGGCAGGCATCCCAGAAGAGCAATCCCGAATCCTCTGCATGGACTATCGCGACATCCCAGTCCCAGAGGGAGGCTACAACAAAATCACCTGTCTCGAAATGGCCGAACACGTTGGAGTCCGCTACTTTGGCACTTTCCTCAAGCAAGTCCACGACATGCTCGACGATGACGGAGTCTTCTTCTTGCAGATCGCTGGTTTGCGCAAGAGCTGGCAGTACGAGGATTTGATCTGGGGTCTCTTCATGAACAAGTACATTTTCCCTGGTGCTGATGCTTCGACTCCCCTCGGGTTCTTTGTGGATAAGCTGGAGGGTGCGGGCTTCGAGGTGAAAGCTGTCGATACAATTGGTGTGCATTATTCCGCTACGCTGTGGAGGTGGTACAGGAATTGGATGGCGAATAAGGATAAGGTCATCGGCAAATACGGGATTCGGTGGTTCCGGGTAAGTCTCCTCCCTTCTCCTCCCTCACAGATGCAGTGTGCTAATACTTCTCTTTCTACAGATCTGGGAGTACTTCCTCGCCTACAGCACCATCATCTCCCGCCAAGGTAGCGCAACTTGCTACCAACTCACACTTGTCAAGAACATCAACTCGACGCATCGCATCGAGGGCGTGCCGAACCAATGGGGATTGCAGGGCGCTCTCGCTGCTAGTCAGGCGGCGGGCAAGTCGAGCTTCCCGGGCTCTAAGTAGAGTGTGGAGGTTGTATGGGGACAGGCTTTGGCGGCTTTAAGCAAGTTGCAAGCCAGAGGGATGTTTGTCCTGGCTGAAGTGAGGGAGTGAATGAGGTGTAATGGCTCGATGCATCGTGGTTCTGGCGAGATGGAGATGGAGATGGAGATGGTGGTGGTGGTCGTAGCATGTATGATGAGACACCAGCATGAGGAGCTCA
This sequence comes from Pseudocercospora crystallina, assembly GCA_003666085.1. NCBI lineage: Eukaryota > Fungi > Ascomycota > Dothideomycetes > Mycosphaerellales > Mycosphaerellaceae > Pseudocercospora > Pseudocercospora crystallina. The sequence continues at coordinate 152,234 of QQNG01000255.1, forward strand.
GCTCTCAAGCATTCAAGAGTCATTCCATCCAGCGCTTCAAGAAACCTCGATCTCAGCAATGAAGATGTGCGAAAGAACCCAAGTCTTGCCTCCTCTATATGGGCACTGATATTTCCTTGGCGTGTTTGGAATGATGGGTCTTCATTGGCTCGTGAACGACGGGAGCCAGCGGATGTTCGTGAATATGCTTGTGACACAGCATTTGAAGTGTGTCGCTCTCCACACAACCTTATCTGGAACTTCATCCTCTCGTGGAGAAGTCCTGGCTGTGATGCTTCGACGACGACGAGCATACAATGCCAGCCGGCGTGAGTGACGATCAAATTTCACCGGTGCGCCAAAATCGAACAGTCTAGAAGTATGGTTCACTCATCATTCAGGACAAGAGTTAGATTATCACCTCGTATGATGAAGGGACTCTGAAGGCCCGTCCCTGTGCTGAGCAAAATGAGACTATACAGTGCTGCAGTGCTCGCCGTTGTCCTCGTCTTCCTATACCCATGTGGCGAAATCCTTTGAAGAAGTCTGAGGGCTTTTCCCAAACTACTGTTTTGTTGAAGCCCAGGACACGACCGGACCCCTTCGGATGTGACCTACCTTACTTTATGAGGCTGAAACCGGGATGTGAAGCCTTTGGGGAAGAGATTGACACAGAAGCGCAGTGTCTACTTTCGGTTTACATGAGTCCGATCAGTCATCATATGAGCGGGTATGGTTTTAAGGGGTTCTGCTTGTTGTTCGGCCCTATACGCGCTATCGGCGAGCATCTGACCGTCCAGATCCGATGCTGTCGACCTCAAACTTGTGGAGTTGGCGACTGGTCTCACGGAATGAAGGAGCTCATCTCTCCGCATCACACGCCGTGCGAAAAAGCTCCCCTACTCGCCTCTGTCCTCGAGCACGCCTCGGCTCAACGATCCCGTCTAAACGACTGCCGCCCAGAAGCGCGTACAAGACAAAGTGCAAGATTTTTTTCAGGGTAGCAACTATCGAGATGGTATTTCCGGCATCCGGCGGCTTCATTCGGTGGCCGAGGCGCAGTCGATACAATCGCCAAGGGCTTGTGAAGCATCGTTCGTCGCGCCCAGCACTACCAGACCGACTAATCTCGAAGCAATTGAGCATCCAGACCCTGGGATACACGAGGCGCCATGCGATTGTCACGTCACGGTGCAAGGAATAGCCAACCAGATTGTGACTGCGGTTGCTATATGTGGTGCTTTTGCAGGGCTGGGGGCAGGTGGATCCTGGGGCATGAGAAGTTTAAATGATAGAAGGGGGACTAGGGAGGGTGATGGATGCTGGCTGAGCATGAAGGCAATCTGTTGCGCGATGTGAGTATAAAGGTAAGTAACGGCGCTGTTTAGAAGTCACTATCTCATCAGCGACATACTTTGGCTCCAAAGAGCAGCGCAGCAACACCAGCATCGATCGTTCTTACCATCACCAGCAACAAGCTCTTTCGTAACACAGCATCAGCTTTCTTCATTCAACAAGCGCGATCACAACATCAACACTATCCACCAAAAGACTCCACCAACAGGCAACATGTTCTCCATACCCACCATCTCAACAGCGCTCCTGGCTCTCTTCACAACCACCACCTTCGCCCTCCCAACATCTAACGCCCTCGACCTTCCTGGCTCCTCCCTCTCAACCCGCGAATCGCGAGTCCCAGACAACCGATGGCTCCTCACAAATCCAGACATCGGCTGTCAAGCAGGCGGTGTCTGCTTCTACGCATTTCAAGTCCGAGGCGAAGAATCATATGATCTTCCTGGTTTTGAGGCAGATTGTCGCGCTAGTATGTCTTCCTCTCCCCATCCCTCCCCAAATCTTCTCTCTCTCTCCCTCTTGTTTCGTTCGCTAACCCCCTCCTTTCTTAGCGACTGGTATCAGAGACGCCCAACTCCGCCCCTGCCGCATAACACGCGTCCAATCCTCCCGCGGGAACATCGAAGTCCGCTCCGTCGAAGCATTCGTGCAACTCTTCCCTCGTAACATCCAGCAATCCCGTCTTCAAGTGCAAATGACGTTTTATCAGGCGGATTCTCCGAGTGCGGGGATTTCGACGACTATGGTGGCGGAATTGACGGGGGATTATCAGTACTTTTCTCAGGAGATTGAAGGGCAGTGGGGAGGGGTGACGTTGAGGCCGGAGTATGGACCGCAGCTTGCTATTAATTAGATTTGTGTTTGTTGTTGTTATGGGAGGGAGGGGCTTGCTCTAGCGATCGCATGCTCTGGTAGTATGTCAGTGAAGGAAGGGTTTGCATTGGTCCAAGTGAATGTCTTGGTAGTTCATTCAATCAATCAATCAATCAAACAAAGCATGAAGTCCAGTACAGTAGTACAGTACAATGTGTGGTATACCCAATCGCGGCCACTTCTCAGTGATTCCGTTCGTCAAAACGCCCATAACAAGATACGAAAGAAGTGTTGTACAATCCTGGGTATCGATCCATGTAGCCAGCCGCCAAGCAGCAGTGTCACGTTAGAAGTCTACAGATCCTCAACGGGATCGAGTTGGAAGACCTCTTCTTCCTCGTCATCAACGAGGCTGTCTAATCCACCTGTGGCGCCAGAAAATCCAAAATCAGCCTCATCGTCCTCGGCGATATCCAAAGTTCCAAGAGTAAGCAAGTCGTGCAATGAATTCTTCTGTTCGGATGCTTGAGTCGGCTTCGGTTGAGAGTGGATCTCAGAGAGTGGCCTGCTCTTGGAAGCAGAGACGGCTCTGCCTTTGGAGTAGCCGATGGTGCTGTTGGAAGCGGCTTTGGCAGCAGCGAAGCGAGGGTTCGCCGTAGGAACGGTCGGCTTCTTTGCTGCCGTTGATGGGCCAAGTCTGGAAAGTCCCGACTTCGCGGCTGTCCGTGAAGTGGAGAGGTTCGGCGCGGTTGGCCTAGCGGTTGGCCTGCTACCAAGCGCTGATGCAGCATTCTGTGCTCGCATTGTCGTCGGTGCCGGTTTGATTGCAGTTCCGCCTGTGCTCCTGCCCGTAGCTGGCTTCAGCGCTGGCTTTGCCTTGGGCGCCTCTCGCCTCTTTCTCTCTGCCTCGGCCTTCTTGCATTTCTCTTCAAAGTCACTTAGCTCGCTGTCCTCGTCATGGTCCTCCTTTTGCGAGTATTCCGACAGCCACCCCCGTGTCAGGTTTTTTCCCTTGAGCACATCCAGGTTCATTAGGTGTGGCAGAATGTCATCCGGGTCGTTGTTCAGTGGCACCTCGCGTGGTGGCATGTACTCGATTTCGCGCTCTTCAGGATCCTGCTGCAAGACATCGTCGGCTGTATCGAGGGTCTCGTGGACCTTGATCTTGCTGCGACGCAGGCGGGGACTCGTGGGTTTGTTGCTCGACGGCGCGTTCCCATCTTTCTGTGGTAAATTTAAAGCGGGGGTCTGAAGGGCTTTGGCGTTTGTCGTCTTGTTGCCGAGTGGTGCACGAGTCCTTGGGTCTACATGTATATCATCAGTTCCTGTTCCTCGTCTCAGGGCGAATTGATACCCACTGGCTGGTGTCACGAATGCATTGCGGTCTGCCTTGCCCTCTTGTGCCTTTCCTTTTCCAAATGTCAGGTTGCCCGCATTCTCGTCATTCTTGCGTCCCCCAAAAGGGGTCTTCGGAGCAGGTTTGTTCGCAGGAGTCTTTGGGGCCAGTCCTTGATTTTTCGCGGCAGTCGTCGTCTGCTGCTGGTAGATGGCGTTCTCGTTCTGATTGCGCGTCGCGAACATGGTCGCTGTCGGTCAATGAGATGACTCGCGGGCGTTTCAGGTCATATCATGCGTCCAAAGTGCTGTCGATTGTGGTGATGTTGGTGACGGAGATGTGTTTATGGACGATTGCCTGATTTGGAGAATAAGCTTTGAACCCTTGAAACGGCGGAGAAAGTGGCGCTCGGACCGGGTGAACAGGGATGCTGCTTCCTCCAACTTCTTTGCTGGGAGCGAGCGAGCACCACCAGGCCACGAAACATCTCGCAGCGTCAGATCTCAAAGCCACAACAACCACGCACGCTCCGCCATAACACCCCCTCAGCTGCACTTCTCGAACGTATCTCACCTATCCTCCTGATCATCAAGTTCCCTTGGAAACACCGCTACCATGGATCAGATCAAGAACGTATGCAGACCGCCTGAATTCCCCCCGTCTGCCCCTCACCAGTCACCAAAGAAACACCCATGCTACACAAACACAGATTCCGCACGAGCACTGCCAGGCCCATGCTTCATACCACATCACTTCACAGCATCATATCTATTTCTTTTACGCATACTGACAATGCTTCTTGCTACAGCGCATGAACGCCCTGCGCGTCGAGGCCGACGAGTCCGCCGCCAAGGTTGAGGAGATGTCCGCAAAGATCAAGACTTTGGAGCAGGAGAACCTCCAGAAGGAGCAGGAAATCACATCTCTTCAACACAAGAACTCGATGCTTGAGGGCGAGGTTGAGAAGCTCGAGAAGCTCCACGGCGAGGCCAAGGCGGCAGCAGATGACAGCGCACAACACGGCACACAAAACGAGGCGCTCCAGCGAAAGCTGCAGCTGTTGGAGGAGGAAGCTGAGGAGAACGACAAGAACCTGCGAGAGACAAACGAGAAGTACGTATCCGTATCTCCGAATGCTGCGCTTGAACTTGAGCCCCTGAAGTGGTGGGATCAATGGGTGTGCGTCGCCTACATATCAACAGGACTCAAAGAGGAGATGGCGCACAGAGCAAACGATGAAAAAAGCAAGCTGACTGTGTGTTTTCAACAGGCTCCGCCAAACCGATGTCAAGGCCGGCCACTACGAGCGCAAGGTCCAGGCACTCGAAGCGGCACGCGACCAGTGGGAGACCAAGTACGAGGAGATGGCCAAGAAATACGCCGATACCAAGAAGGAGTTGGATGACTTTGTCGCCGAGATTGGTAACATCTAAGCCGTCCCTCCTACAACACATACACCACCTTGACCCCAATAAAACCATTACGGCAGGCAGGTGATGGCTAATGCGAATCTTGTGGCTTGAACGAAGGCTCCTTCGCCGATACGGTATCGAGCACTCCTCGGAAGATCAACTACTCCAGGCCGATACTGAAGCATGTGGAGCGGCAGAAGATGTGAGATGACAATGGGACATGACCAGCATTGACGGAATACGATCGCGGGCAGAAGCAGGCGTTTCTCTTGGTCTTTGTTATTATCCCCTGGGCTTTGATCACTGTCGCTGCTGCCTTCGACATAGATGAAGTGGAGATGGCAATGTTGGAGCTTCTTGTTCATGGCATTGCACGCAGAATACCCCTGAATCATCATCTCTGTTAATCCTCATTCTCTTAGACCGCTTCAGCCCTAGTCGAAGGAAAGATACTTCCTTTCGTCAATCTTGACATCTCCCGGAAGTAGAAGACACTCATCTTGCTCGACATCCATTGCCGAACAAGACATGTGCCTTGCGACCTCCTCTTCTCAGCACATGCGACAAGCTTGCCCACCTCATTATTTCCCTGCCGACCTTCTCTCCTTCGCAGCTTTACTGTTCTTGCTTTTCTGTTTATTCCTCGTCACTGCTCGCTCAGCTTTACTCTCATATCGAAATTTCTTCTTCTTCGTCTTCTTCTTATCTTCTCCATCTTTGGCCCAAGGTCGCTTTTTCTTCACTGCGACAGGTGTTGTCTTTGCTTCTTCGGGCGCTGACGCAGGGTTGTCGCCGGCTTTCTCTTCCCCTCCTTCGTCGGCGTCACTCTCGCCCATAGCTTCTACTGTGACTGTGGTGTATTTATCTTCGTCGACGTATTCTTCATCTGAGGGGAGGTCCTCTTCTTCAGGTTGTGTCGTGCCATTTGGTTGCTCGGAATCTGAGAAGCCTCCAAACTCGTTTTCTGAAGACTCCTCTTCGCCATTGATCAAAGCGTTTTGCTTCTTTAACTCGGCATTTACTTCTGCGACGTGTTGTTCTAGGTCGGCTTTGCGTTGCTCTCGGATCTAGAAATTGTCCCAAAGAGTCAGCGCGATTGTTCCCCAAACCCATATCTCCTCCGCTTTTGGTGAGCTTGTGTAGGTAGGATCATACCTGCTTCCTCTCTCTAAGCTTCTCCTCCTTCTCCCTCTTAATCGCCTGTTCCCTCGCATGTTCTTTCCGCGCTTGCTTGCGCTTGCTGAAACCTGTGAGGTATTCTTGCCGCGCGGAGTCGTCGAAATCGAGGGATTCGACTTGGTGTGCTGCTAACTTTCGGCGCTTCGAAGGTGGTGCCATTTCGTCTATAGGCGCTGGGGAAGAGTGTGGTGGGAAGTGAATCTTATGGTTGGTCTCGAACTTTTTGGAGAAGGAAGAATGCGAATCGGAGATCTTTCGGAGAGAGCCGAGAACGTCACCTTTGGGGAGCTTGCCTCGAGCACCGATTGTAAGGCGACAACATATACAATACACAGTGCGATGAAGATGTTGCCACGGATATCAACCGCCCTTCTCGCGGCAGCGAGCTCAGCGTATGCGCTGCGCGATGCGAGCCCGTTCTTCATGCTCTCTACGAAACCGTACGCCATGCCCCAATCGCATACTGCCAGCCAGCCAGATCAACTAACACGCAGCACCAGGACCACACCAGACCTCACATCCCAACAACTAACCACATCCACAAATCTCGAGTCTTCTCTCCTCTCATCTCTCTCAACATGCGACTCGAACCTCTACATCCTCATCGAACACCCCGGCCTCCGCGCCCACGATCTCCGCCACGATGCAGCCATGCCTAAACTCCAGAGAAGAATGGCGAAGGGTGGGTATGAGAGTATCGTGCAAATACCCGAAGTCATGGGAGAAGTCGATACAGAACGCCTCGCTGCGAGCTTGAGCAGCGCGGAGAAGTGCGGGGCGCAAAGGATGACATTAGAGGAATACACCACATCCACCTCAAAGCCGAAGAGCGCGGTCGTCGAATTGACCCAAACTGCCATGAGACATTGTCCCGCCGCAGAGCGCGAACTCCGTCGCCAATCGCTCCTCGACGCAGACGCATCCATCGACTCGCAGCTCCATTCGCTGCTAGCGAACAAGACGGCGCACACGATCATGTACGTGGGTGTGCCGTTGGGCGAGAAGCACGTACAGTACGAGAAGGAGGACAACGAGGAGGGTGCTGCTTGGGGGGAGAAGGGAATGCATACGGATTTGAAGAGGGATCTTGAGGGCAGCAAGGGGAGGAGACAGGCGAAAGGAGAATGGAGTCAGGAGGGATTGCCGCTTTTTGAGAAGTATCAGTTTTTGTCGCCTGGTAAGTTAATCACGCACCCTACATCCAGCGAAATTGGCCCTTGTGCCTTGAACCGATTGCTGACTTTTTTCCGTACCAGGCATCTTCATGGGCCTTACGGTCTCCATCCTCCTCTTCATCATCCTCTACGTCGGCGTTTCCGCGATCGCCGGCCTGGAGGTCAGCTATATGAGTTTCAGCAAGGAGATGGGTCCTCAGGCGCAGAAGAAGCAGCAATGACCTGTCTTGAGCTGAGAATACGGCACAGGAGATGGCATGGGCAGTGGGAGTTCGTCTGTAAGAGATTACCTTATGATGAAGAGTTTTCCAGTTCCAGACTTGATATGTGTACAATGAGAGCAACTGCCAAGATCGTTCAATGTTCGCACTGCACATCTATCTTCATGTTTGACTGTATGAACGAGCAGGTATACTGCTGACCGATGAAATGCAGGGCACCCAACCACCACCGCTCAACCGTCCTCCTACCCTACCTTCCAACTGTTCTTTTTCTTCGCGGACTCGCCATCGGGCTGTCAACGATCGCCTTCTACGACGAATCATCTTCCGCGCCATCATCATCATCATCATCAACATCCGGACCCTCCCCATTCCCAATCTCCCAAACCATAGCCCCCCTCTTCCCCTTCTTCACCTCCTCAATTTCCTCACCCACATACTTCTTACACCAACCAATGCGTTTAGTCGCCTCTCCTCCCATCGGATCATTCGTACAATGGTCCTGTAACGCCGTCAAAACTTCACGGTGAGTATCCTCTTCGAATGGGCCGAAGTTGATGTCGTCCTGTGTGGCATCGGGTCGGGTGTATTTGGCTCGGGCTGCTACGATCAAGCGGCGGGCGACGGGGATGGCTACTTTGATCAGGAGGGCGCGATAGGGACGGGAGTTTTCTCCATACTCGCGTGCGAGGGAGAGGCGCTGGGGGACCGGGAGAGTGGGATTGTCGCCGGTGTAGACTGGTGCCGAGACGACGTTGACGGCTGTGGATGTGCTCGTCGCCGGCGCGCTGGGCTTCTTTCCTGCTTTTGCGGCTTTGGGCATGGGACTGTTGGGAAAGGCCTGTGCAGTTCCTTGGATTGGGAGACATAGCTCTTGACTTGTGGTCTTTCCTTTCCCTACTGTCTTCTTGCCAATGTTCCGAGGGCTCTTGGAGCTGCTGGGGCCAGCCACGGCGCTGTCGGAGCGAGCAAGCTTGCGAGCATTGGGAACAGAATCGCCGTTTCCGCCTTCATCCTCAGCGACCTTTCCGGAGAACTTGCTGTTCGGCTTGCGAATCCTGCCTCCCGCTGCTGTCTTGAGAGCCTTGTGAGGAGAAGGCGGCAGTGCATCGTCGTCAACGTCCTCGGTTTCCTCACGAACCCGCTTTTTCAATTTGGCATCGGTCCCCGACTCGCCCACGGCAGGACGAGGCGCAAATACTGTCCATCCCTTCCCTTTCCGAACCTCCACGGGCTGGACGTCAGGACTTGTGCGCTTAGTGCGCGAAGAAGCATCAGAGAGAGACTCTGCCTCAGCTTTTGAGTCGTTCTGCTCAGTCTCATTCCCGGCTGGACGCTCGTTGAAATAACCCGCTAGGAACATCTGATCCAAGACATATCCTCCCAATACATCTGCTCGAAGCTTCATAAGCCCCTCTGCCGCCTCTTTCACATCTTGGTCAATCTGGATCGTGGTTTCCCTGCTTTCTTGCGTGATTGTATCCACATCATACGGGTTCGTGGCGTCGTCGCGCTCTCGTACTGCCCGCCGCCCAGAAGCGAATAGGGGATATTCTGGCTGGAACTTCAGTGCGTCAGTCGGGCGTCCAGCTTCCGTCGCCTTCGCCGCCTCGTCTTCTGAAGCGTCGTTCATTGTCTGGACAACTCCAAGAATAGAAGCCATTTTGTTAGCCAGAGCAGGTGTTCGTGAATGTGATGTAGTCCAGAGGTCGCAAAGTGTCGTTGCGTTTTCTGACGTTGAATTCGCGATTTGGCAACGAAAAGATATTGGTGATCTGCTTGTCCTCCAGTATCCTATCGAAAGGCACCCAGGTTGAACAGCAGTAAAAGATTTTCGGAGAGGGCACTCTTGCTATTTATGAATCACAATCAATTTCTCATTGTGCGCATCTAATTCGATCTACGAGCTGGTCAGCATGACTCCCAGTGCCCGAGAGTATGATGGGGATATGTGAAGCTCACGCTAGCCAAGACAGTGAAATGGAAGAATGCGGTACCCCAGTAGATGGCCAAAGAGTGATGTTGGTAGCTGTTTGGTGTGAGGACAGTGTGCTGACGAGCTCGTAAGAAGTCGCTGACCGGCTGCGAGATGAACATCGGCCGTGTGTTTCTTTCCCAAATGACAGTAGCTTAAGGCAGTCAGGAAGCTGGACTGTGCCGGACGTGACTGCTTTTGTGGAAGGCAAGAGTGGCCGAAGACTTCCCTCAATATTCTTTCCGCTTAAGGACATCCTGGAGTGGCCAGCCGTTGCCTGTGTAGGGCTCCCATTCTTGCCCATACGCAAGTATGCCTCCCTGTCCGTAGGCATCACCCGCGTGTCTGAAGTACTTGGCAACCTGCGCCATGGTGACTCCATGAGGCCCTCCTTGCACAAGATTCCATTGAGTCTCCAAATGCCATCCACTCCGCCGCCAATCAGGTACAACGGATCGGACGCCCGCCTCGACTGTCTCCAGCGAGGGCTGCGTAATGAGCTGGCGTCTCCACGACGCATTCCATCTCCAGATCTTGGTATCATCCATTGCCGCTCTGCCAGCACGCAGAAGCATGAGGGCCCGTAAGCGTGTTAGCATGGGATGCTCAATCAGCTGCATTCGCTCGTGCGATTGCTCGTCGATATTTTCGAACTGCTGGCGTCGCATTGGCTTGCTACCGATGGACCGAAAAAAACATGGCCTCTTGAAGCTTTGGACTTGTGTCGGTAACGGCCTTCCACTGCTTGCAAGTCCGCTGGACGGTGACGAGGAGGTCTTGCATTGATAAGTGGAGGAAGATGGCTTCGGCAAGCTCGGCTGTGTCGAAGACTTGATGGCGGGAATCTGAGGGTGGCGGTGGTGTTTGAGCATTGTTCGTAGACGTGAGGGCGGCCATGGTGCGGCTTGAGCTTTGTGGCTTATCAGTCATGAGGATGGTGTTCGAGAGCTCACAGTGGAGGACTCGAGTTGATTAGTGGTTGTTCGTGTTGAGAAGTCCGGTGGTTGAAGAAGTTGTGTTGGCCTTCTTGGCCCGGAACAGTGGACCAGTGACGCAAGCCGTACGCAGAACGTACATGTGATGCATGTGAATATGAGGTCGCGGATGCTATTCACTCCCTGCATGTGATGCTAGAAGTTCCTCTGCCACGGAAACACCTCGCCCCTTCCTTCAACGTTCTTCGTCACGACGGTAAAGCACACGCTCTTCGGAAAGTCCAGCAGCTTCCTCACCGCATGTTCGGGCTCGAGCGTCTGATCCAGATACATGCAGATGGACTGGCACTCGAAGAGCGCCCTTCTCGTCATCCACCAGACATTATACGGCACAAGCTTCGCATACCACCAAGCCAGCAGTAGCAGAGCCTGCGGATCCTTCTCTTCCAGCAACGTGCGGAACTCGGGCTCCATGTGTCCAAGAAACGCGAGGAACCACATGATCGTTGCATGTGTCGGTTCGATAGGAACCAATCGCTCAATAATGGAGGCTTGGTTGAAGTAAGGATCTTTCGGGCCTTCATCTGCCTCTCTTGGTGTGTCTAGATTGTAAAGTTTCGTGACGTACGGAAACAACTTATCCAATTCCGGATTGACCGGCCTGACGTTAGTATACATCGACTCATTCTTCGCACTTTCTGTCTCGATAGCGGCTTTGAAAGGAGAATCGTCCCGTAGAGGATTAGCCAGTTTGAACACCGACTTCTTGCCTTCGGACATTTTCAGCCAGTCGAGATCGCTGAATTCGGGTGTTTTGAGAGGCCATGATTCCTGTGCAGAATTCGCCTGCATGTCCGCGAAAGCGGCTGCTCCAAGAAGCGCTGATGTCGCCCAGAGAGCGTCCTTCTCATTGTTAGAGAGGTCCGGCTGTGAAAGGGCTTTGCTGAAGAGCGCTGCTGCGTGGTAAGCATGGAAGGACTCGGCCGTAGAGGCTTTGGTGGTGATCGGGTCGTAGAGGTAGCGATCGTGCATCAATGTGAGGCGTAATACCGCGTGAAGAGTCCAGGAGTATTCCGTTGCGAAGCGCGTCAGGGCCTCTCGGTAGATGTGCACTGAGTCTGCGGTTCCAATGGTCAAGACTGTGCGGTTGTAGAACCTTCGGAGAAGGTCCACATGAGGTCGGTCAATGTATACAACATCGGCGTCGGTAGTCCCTTCATCTACGTGCAGGTATAGAGGAGCATTCATCATCGCATTTATTGCCTTGTAAGCGTCGAAAGTAGTCGTCTCCGGTGGCGATTCGGAGCTTGACATGTCAATCTGGAATGTCGATACGCCCTGGAACTGGAGCTCGTCGGCGGATTTGGCATCGTAGTTGCAAGAGACTCCAAATGCCGCACATTTCTTGCATTCCGGTTTGCTCTCGTCGCACTGTTTGTGCTATCAATGATGGTGTTGTCAGCACCCAAAGGAGATTGCAATTACCTTCACTCTTCTGAGCTTGCAGTTGGAGCACCCCTGCCGGCTCTTCGTATGAGCCTTGCGCTTTCTATTACTACCGTTTTCTGAAGACATGATGATATGCTAAGGTACATGTATGTCGCTGTAGATGTTGTTTCTTCATTGCTCCTGCCGTGATGCAAGTCTCGTCCCTGTGGTTTCCCGCTTTGTCAGCCAAAGGGATCTTGGACCCGCGCAATTGTATCGCAGCTCGTCTTCTTCCAGGTTCACAATGAGATTCTATAGAAAGACATCGACGAATACATAGTCTTCACCATGCAGAAATGTCAGTCTCTGCGGAAGCCTTTGTTCAAGGCATCACGGCATTGTACGATCAATGGCAGAAGCTTGATCAAGAAACGAAGTGGGAGGACGTGAAGTTGCTTCGACAAGTACATTTATGTCTTCTTTCTAGCTACCAGCCTTGCTGACTGTCAAGTACAGTATGACATACCCTTCCTTCGGATCATCAAAAGGCTCAAAGGTCCTGCCACGAAGGGCACGAGAAGTGAGGTCGTCGAGGAAGCAGAAGTACAGGAGGAGGACTCAGAGGCCCTACCGCCACACAAGTCAAACACCAGCTCTGGCCCCTTGATCACATACGACATCGTCCACTCGTCCTCGTATCAGGTGCCTGTTCTGTACCTGAACGTTCAAAGCCCAGGCACAAAGGCTCGGCTTCCAGCGGAGGAGGTGCTCGAGCTGCTAGTTCCGGATGCCTTCAAGTCGCAAATAAAAGCAGTTGGAGTCATGGGCGCTCTCAGTATGACTGACCATCCCGTATCAGGGCTTCCTGTATACTTCGTCCATCCGTGTCTGACGCAGGAAGCTATGGCCGCGATTACTGGAGAACGCGAAGGTGGGCCAGAAGAGTATCTGATGCTCTGGCTTGGAGCCATCGGAGGGAGCGTCGGACTCCATCTCCCAACGGAGCTTATGAGGAGGCCAGAGGAAGCAGCTGACCCGGAGCTTCAAACGAGTTAGAAAGTAACCACATCATCGCATTTTCGTCAGAATACCTACCCTCGACAATGCTCCGAACCCCGAACGCCTCGCTTCCTGTATCTCTTTTGATATCCTGGCTCATGTTCGTGAAAGGTCAATTGAACATTTCCGCCTAGTCTGAATCGCTCATCTCCATCTCTCCTCCACTGTCCTCCTCCATTGGCGCATCGCCTTCTCCTTCGTCATCACTCTCTTCTCTCTGTCTCTTCTGTCCCACGGTCGAAGCAGGGCTAGCAGAGCTCTCTGCACCCGCCTTAGCCGCTTCCACCGCCGGTGGCTTCGCAGGTATCTGTCCATTTGGCTCCGCAGGCAGCCCAGGTGGCGGAGGTAGGCCAGCGGGAGGTGGTGGCAGTGAGCCTGGTGGAGCAGGAAACGCGCTGGGCGGTGCTGCGCCGGAAGCAGTAGTCTGTGCGGTAGGTTTCGAGGGCTCTTCGTGGAATGTGCCGGTGAGTTTGGCGAGAGTGTTTGAGCGATTCTTGGAGTAAGAGATTCTCTGTGGCAGCACATCAATACTGTCGTCTTGCCGCAGTACACTGCTCTCCTTATGGACTTACCATCTCCTTCCCAAAGAAGTCATACCCTTGGCAGTGTCGCATTGCCTGCGTCGCGGAATTGGTGTCTCGAAACAGCACGTGTGCTTGACCTCGCATCTTTGCGCTCTTCACTGCCGTGATATCCAGCACTGGGCCATATGTGGACAGAAGCATGTAGAGATTCCGCTTCAGGTCGTATTTCTGCAGCTTGTCGGGGAGGTTCTGGATGTAGAGCGATTGGTTTGGCGAGACCTTTTGAGCGACAGCATTTTGTCCGGGCGCGGCGACGGCGGCGGACATATCGGCGGCGTGGATGAGGCGGCAATGAGGTTGTTACAATGCACGCGACCGAGTTCATATTCGAGGTTGAACTTTTGGTACAATAGAGTTTTCGGTATCGCACTTCGGCTGCTGCTGCCGACAGCCCACCTTCACTTCTCCAGCGTCGTCACTTCGACCAGGCAACTTCGATTGAACATCTCTCACAGCCATTGACTATTCTACCAGCATTGACAGTAGAGAGACCTCCCCTCCTGTCACTGCACCATCCACCATGGCCGCTCCGCAAGTCCACCACCTCTTCCACGCCCCCATCAGCGACCACTCCTTCTCCGCCGATCGCCGGACATTGGCCGTCACTCGAGACAACAACGTCGAGCTCTATGGCAGCACTGGAAACAGCTTTAAATTGCAGGATGAGCTCCGCGGCCACGACAAGCTCGTAACCGGTGTGGACATCGCTCCTAGATCTGGCCGCATTGTGACTTCTTCTCAAGACCGCAATGCCTACGTCTGGGAGCCTAGCCAGACGGGAGAGTGGAAGCCAACTCTCGTCTTGCTCCGCATCAACAGAGCTGCTACTTGTGTCAGATGGGCACCAAATGAGAGCAAGTTTGCTGTTGGAAGTGGAGCTCGGATCATCGCCATCTGCTACTTCGAGGAAGAGAACGACTGGTGGGTTAGCAAGCACCTGAAGAAGCCTCTTCGATCGACAGTTACAAGTGTTGCGTGGCACCCGAACAGTGTCTTGATGGCTGCTGGCAGCACGGACGGACATGCAAGAGTGCTCTCATCGTTCATCAAGGGAACAGATGAGAGGCCAGACCCTTCGGCTTGGGGCGAGAGGTTGCCTTTCAACACTGTTTGTGGAGAGTACCTCAATGCCACTGCTGGATGGGTTCACAGCGTGAGCTTCTCTCCAAGCGGAAACGCTCTGGCTTTCGCCTCCCACGACAGCAGCTTGACCGTTGTCTACCCATCGGAACCAGAGCAGCCACCTCAGGCTGTCATCTCGATCAACACCCAGATGCTTCCCTTCGCCGACCTGCTCTGGATCAACGAGGGCGAGATCGTCTGCGCAGGCTACGACTGCGAAGTATACAAATTCGCTGGATCCGCATCTGGCTGGCAGCTCACGGGCTCGCTCGAGAAGTCGAATGCTGCAGGCGCGGGTGCCGCGAGGGAGGAGAGCGCGTTGAACATGTTCAGGTCTATGGACTTGAAGGGACGAAGTGGAGGTGTAGACGATACGAAGTTGAGGACTGTGCACCAGAACACCATCAACAAGGTGCGCGCATATAACGGTGGTGGAACTGGGCAGGTCACGCAGATCAGCACGGCTGGTGTGGATGGCCGAGTAGTGGTGTGGAACTTGTGAGAAGCAGGCGAGGGTCGTTAAAATCGAGAGGTCTTCTCATGCATCTTGTGAGTGACACCAATAAAATCACATTACGCATGGGTGCTACAAGATACTTTTGTCTCTTCAGCATCACTGCGCTTTGCACCGGCTCACGCATTTCAGCGGCTCGGCCCCATCCCCGCATGTCACATGCCGAAACCCAGATGTACAATTCAAACACGTAGACTCGCGTAACACTCTGCTTACAATGTGCACACCTACCTCGAGGCCTTGACCACAATATTGTCGCGGGCATTATCTTCGCGGCCATCCAAAACGAGGCGATTGACCCTCAAGGCTGATCGCGAAACCCTCTTCTCACGCCACGATCTACACACATATAGAGATCCTTAGACGCGACTTGAAGCACTCAACAACGCCTCGCCTCGCCTCGCCTCACGGACTCGAGTTCTCCGTGACCATGGCTCCTCAAATCGGCGATCTGAACGCCCGTCGCTTGGCAATTGTGTGGTAAGCCTGTCACATTGCGCATGCGTGAGAGCTCCGTTCTAACAAAGTCAAGCGATCCCAACCAATGTGTCCGTCCCGACCTTCGATGCGATTGCTGTAGCAAGCCCTGCCTGGTTACACGCATGGTCTCGTGCTGCAGAGGTTGTTTCTGCCCGCTGTGTAAGTTGCACTTCACATGCCTCGACATGATCTGAGCATGGGCTAATTCAAATAAGGCATGCCCTCCATCTGCACGCTCGATGTCTGTCCAAAATGCAGGCATGCACCATTTGACGCCAACAACGCAACTGTCCGCCCTCCTCAGCCCGTCATCATGGAGTTGCACCTCAAGCACGCATTTGAAGAGCGCACTCACCTCGACTACGAGAATGTCAACCCGCCGAAAGGAGCTCCTCCGACCCAAAACGCTGTGGCGCTCACCATCTCGCCCACAAGATGCCGCTTACTTCAGCTACCGCAAGAGCTCCAGGACCTCATCTTTGACTTGGCTTACCCAAAAAACCCCATCGCAGTCTTCACGTCGCGCGTATCCTGGAATTCATTGCTCGGCCAAACCAACTTCGGGAACCGCTTTACCCTCAGCGCATACCATCGAGTCCTTTTTCGGAATTATCGAGTCAATGACTTCATGGTCTGCAAGCAGTTCTTCTGGAACGCCTGCGGGGCTTGGATCCGCAATCACATCGCGATCAGCCGAGAACATGAGACGGTTACAATCCTCGTGCACTGTCCAGAACATAATGTCTGTGGTCTTAACTTCAAAGACGCTCCGATCCTCTCTCTTCAGGACTTGCCTGTGGAAACGGCACTATGCGGGCTGCTGAAGTCCGCGCTACGGACAGTCGAGATCCATGTCCGACCCTGCTTCTTCGATGTTGGTCCACTACGTCGACTGGGATCGTGGGCCGGGCTCACTAGCGAAGAGTACGAAGCAATAATGCTATATCACGGTCTTGATGCTCTCTTAGGCGTTATGAAGATCCGACTCGTTCCGTGCTGGAAGGAGTACATGGAGGATGAGGAAGATCGACGGGAGTGGCTCGACATGGTTCGTGATATGGAGTCTTTCTTGAATTCTCGGCTGTGCGCAGGTCCTGGCTCAGGTGTCAAAGAAGAGCGGGGGCCACTAGACGGCGAGGCGACGGAACTCGAGTTCTATTCCTCGGCCAGACTCGCCCGGAGCGCTGTCATTGCGCACAAGCAAACCATTCAGAGCATCTCTGGCCATCGTAGGGCAGCTCGATTTCTTCAAACAATCAGGAAGAGGAGATGGCTGGCGATGGCTGACGTTGAGCTACTGAACGGGACCATTACGAACATTCGGACCGTGGTTGGGGACGAGGTACACGTTCCACAGAGCTATTAGAGTCACTGAGCTCCTGCTCAGGATCGTTTTCGTCGCCTGACCGACATACCTTCTTCACTGCGACGCCAGCTCGCTCCGCGTTCTACTACTTTAGTTGCTTGGCTGTGGACCTGGTCATTGGTCTGTGCACGCGCTTCCTTCACTTTCTGCCATCGCCATCAACTTCACAACTTCATTCAGCAACTACATCGATCAGAATCATCAAAAAACACCCACAATACTTCATTATCAAGAAGAACGGCCGCAGCATCGAAAATGATCATCCCCGGTCAAGCAGCCATCACAAGAGGCATCATCGTTGGCCTACGCGATGCAGCAATCCAATC
Source organism: Pseudocercospora crystallina (assembly GCA_003666085.1). Taxonomy (NCBI): domain Eukaryota; kingdom Fungi; phylum Ascomycota; class Dothideomycetes; order Mycosphaerellales; family Mycosphaerellaceae; genus Pseudocercospora; species Pseudocercospora crystallina. The sequence goes on from QQNG01000255.1 coordinate 169,494, forward strand.
TCAACCCTGCGGCGTCGATTTGACCCTCCGCCACATCCTCCAATGGACTTCTGCAGCAACCATCGACTTCAGCAACCAACACCGCAACGGATCTAAAACGGAGAAGATGCCATTCACTGGCACACCTCCGCAAATCCACCTTCCCGCTGGGAACTACCTCGTCGAATTCAACGAAACTGTCAAGATGCCTCTCAATATCATGGGACAGGTATTTGTGAGGAGTTCGCTGTGGAGAAGTGGAGCGCTGATCAGTGCGGGTGTGATGGATAGTGGATATGAGGGTGCTGTGGGCGCTATGCTGCAGGTTGTCAATCCGCATGGGATCACATTACATGAGGGTGCGAGACTTGCGCAGATGGTGTTTCATGAGATGAGTGAGGGTGTGAAGGGGTACGAGGGGATGTATCAGGGCGCCGAGAGCCTGTAGTGTTTGGACTTGCGGATGTTTGGTGAAGGGGGAGTGAAATGCACAAACCGCGCCGGGCTTGTATTGGCAAATGTTCTCTATTCGCTACTCCACAGCAGCGGCATTGCCTATACACTCAATCTTTCCACCTACTTCTTTGTTTAAACCCATACGGGCCATCGACGTACTCTCCTCTCTCGTTGCCGCCTGCTCTCCTCTCCCACCATCTAATTGCACGGCCCAACATAAATACTCTTCCCCTGATACACCGGGCTACACATATCGTCCGCCTTGATCAATTCCGGAACAACTAATTTCCTCCAAGTCAGCCCACACCCTTAACCTTCCTCCACCCTCGTCCTCATCAGCAGGAGGAGAAAACTTACTAGTAACAGGCGGCCCCTCACAATCCTCCACATTAAAGACCGTCACCGAACAATGGTTAAAAGCTTTGTTGTCCGGAAGTTCAAATTTGAAGGAGCTGAAGGAGGGTTCGTCGAGGGTTTTGCATTTGTATCTGTGTCACATGGTGTATCAGCCAAAAGCTCGTAACGGTCTTTCTTGGTTGGGGATGCGAGTGTTTGGTGGATGGTCGTGTTGTTTGCGTGCGTGCGTGGGAGCCTGCGAGCCGTGCTTCGGCCACGAGGAACGTGATCTCGCTGGGCATGCTTTGGGGTTCAAACTCACTTCGTCAAATGCACATGTTTCCCCACCTCATCACCAATACCGCCCTTCTCTCCACAATTCAAATCCGAGTATCTCCAAATTTGAAGACGGTCTTTTTGCCAGGTGGAGGAGGAGACGCCCGGTTCGTCGTCGGGGGATGGCATAGGTGATGCGGAGGTGGTGAAGGCGAGGGCGCCGAGGAGGAAGAAGAGGGATTTTGGGGTGAGCTGCATTGTTGTGTATGGTATGTTGAGGATAGATGGATTGTGGCGAGGAATGGATGGGAGGAGAGGAAGGAGGTTGATGTTGGGCAGAAATAGCTCGATATATGATGTCGAGTGCTGCAGACATTCATTTGGTGGAGATGGCAAGGCGACGTCGTTCCTATGACGATGTGACCCAGCAGCAAGAGAATCATACTTGTGAAGTGATTCTGAATTCACGAGCTGCTCATTGGCGTGCCTACCGTTTTCCTCGATGCGATGTCCGCATCATGCATCAGTTTGACTAGTGAAGCTGCTGTTCGGAGGTCTGTTGAGCCGCCGATACTCACACGAGATGGGCTCCGTTTCAATCGAGTAGTACCATCGGTGGTTCTAATGAGGTCAAGGCAAGAGCATTGTCGTTCCGTTGGTTTGCAGACAGTGGTGGTGAGGGGAAGTGTTGTTGGTGGATTGCCTGATCTGGAAGTCAACTGGGGAAGAGGTCGCTGACTGTCGTGCATCCAACTCGCGCTTGGCACCTAAGGTCGAAGTGGGCGCAATAGCAACCAAGATGAGCAGTGTCCGCCTCCGTTTCTTGTTTTGTTCGTATCTATCGCTGTACATCCCCACCAAGTGTTTGGAGCGAACGCGTACAATCGGTAGCCGCGTCTTGGATAGCAGTGCCAGGGCCGTGAGTTTTGTCTTGTTTGTATGATTTGCAATGACGCCGTCAACAGTCACGTTGTTACTTCCTATATGGCCAAATCAGCCTTACCATCAGACATTGAGAAACCTGCGAGTTTGTTTAAATGTTTTTGTGATATCATCGCTGCTTAATGCTAGCTTTGGTAGGGACCGTCAGTAGAGCAAAAGCGGGACGGAAGCTCTCAACGAGTCCATCCATCCCACATACATACTCCCCGACCCACGTACTGTAATTTCAGACGCGAGCCGCTTTCCATAATCAGAGAACATCGCATAAGTAAGAGAAGAAAACCGCAACAGAGGCACCCATGGGCACCATCGAGTACCGCCGATTCGCTCGCAAAAGACGCACTGAGTGGGGTGAAGCTGAGGGTGTTTTGTGAGGTTGAGGTGATGTGTCGAAAGGGAAGAAGCAAGGTTGCATTTTCTCTCCGGCAGCACAGGGTCGAGGAGGTATTTTTGGAGACCGATTCCGCTGGTAGGGTTTGCTGCAATTTCTTCTCCGTTAAGGTTGTTATTGATCATCCCAATGCCTCTCCTTCTCTCGCAGACGCATCGTCCGAGATGAAGAAGACCACATCGTCATTCCACGCTCCCATATCTCCCAACGCCGAGAAAGCGCACACCGCTATGATTTGGTATCAGACAAGATCACACTTAAGCCGCTGGCTTTGTCTCCTCGGTCGGAGGCTCAGTCGCTGGCTCTGGTGCCTTCTCCTCTGCCTTGGTCTCGCCAGCGCCCTGCTCCGGCTCGCCGCCGTCCGATGAGGTCCAGAGGGTGAGGTTGTCACGCAGGAGCTGCATGATGAGGGTGCTGTCGCGGTAGGACTCCTCGGAGAGCGAGTCGAGCTCGGCGATGGCATCATCGAAGGCCTGCTTGGCAAGGTGGCATGCGCGATCGGGTGAGTTGAGGATCTCGTAGTAGAACACGGAGAAGTTGAGTGCGAGACCGAGACGAATGGGGTGGGTGGGAGTGAGCTCGGTCTGGGCAACGTCGGTGGCGTTCTGAGACAGGAATTAGCGATTGTGGACTGCACGTGGAAGGTCGCACAAGAAAATCGTACCTTGTAGGCGTCGTGGGCGGCAGTCGCGGCGGTCTTGCGCTTCTCGCCGGACGCGAACTCGGCCAGGTAACGGTGGTAGTCACCCTTCCTGGAATCCAAGGTATCAGTGTGTGTTCTCCAAATAGCTTGTCTACACTGCATAACGCAGCTCTGCAAAGTCTTGTTGCACGCACATCTTATGGTAGAAGACCTTGCTCTCGCCGGTCTCGGCCTTGGGGATCAGGCTGTCGTCGAGGACGTCAAGAACATCTTGGCAGACCTTCTCGAGCTCGGTCTCGATCTTCTGGCGGTAGTCGCGGATGATGCCAACGTGCTTGTCGCTGCCCTTGGCCTCCTCCTTCTGCTCGAAGCTGGAGATGATTCTCCACGAGGCACGGCGTGTGCCGACGACGTTCTTGTAGGCGACGGAAAGGAGGTTGCGCTCATCGACGGTAAGCTCGCCGCCGAGCTGTATCACAAATCAGTACTCATCGGGCGGGTTGGTGAAGTTCTGCGGTGGGCGGATGTCGCGCGATAACGGTTGTTTGCCATGGGCTTATCGGGAGGTGTACCTTTGCGACTTCCTGTGGTGCAGGGTCAGCGGTTGCACTTCTCTGCATACTCAAACCTCGCATATCTCACCTTCATGTATCCGACCATCTCTGCGCGTATCCATCAGCAGCTGTTCTCGTGCGTGTTACCATGTTATGACGTACCATCGTAGCGCTCGGCCTGCTCGCACAATCGTGCGAGGAATGTCTTGCTGTGGGAGGGTCAGTAGAGCTTCGGAAGTGGACTCGAGATCGTTCGGATGTGTACCTCTCGCGCTGTAGCAGTCACAAGTCAGCAGCCTGTCCATAGCAGCATACCGCCGTGTTGAGGGGATTCGTTGAGGGCATGTGAGGCTTGCGCAATCATTGGCCAGGCAGTGGGGGAGGGCAGACGAGCGAACATACCTCAGTAGCCATCTTTGCGTTGTCGTCAGGCGATGGATAGGAAATGATCTGGGTGTGAGGTTGAGGTGATAGGGCGGTCGCGGTGTGGTCGGTGTGCTGTTTGTTGTTGACTCAGTGTTTGAGAGGTGTTGTTGCTGCAGTGTTCGAAGTTGACGTTCGCTCCTGCAAGCTCGCGAAGTCTTGGCAACGAGTCACGTGCTGGAGTGAGCCTGTTTCTGAGCGATTTCGTGGAAGCTTCTCTCCTTCTTCACTGCATCCACTGCATTTACTATTGCCTGCCTTCGCCTTTACTACAGACTGCGCCAGTTGAAGCCTGATGATTTGACTGCCTTGGCCCATCTTGCCGCCCGACGTCCTTGTCATGCAAGTCGTCGAAGACGTGGACGCAGGGAGATGCTTGTCACATGTACGCGGTAGGTTGCCCGCTGGAAGGAGGACGCACATACACCCAATCAAAGCCTCATTTTCCCTCCATGGCCAGCACCCTGGTCGCCATATCTACCGCATCGCGACGCCAGCCACTCGTACTATTTGTCTGCGAGATAGCTGAGTACTCTCGTACTTTGGACACGATGCATCTTTCCTCCCTCGCACAAACACGTGCAGCATCCTTCTTCAGTGACGTGGCATTCTCAACATCAACCTAGCGATTCAGTCGTACGGACGCGCATACCAATGTTGTCGACCCAATGAGGCTGGAGAATACCTGTGGCGGCCATCGTACCACCGGGCTGACAGCACAGCGGAAAGATCTTGACAGCGAGCGAGCGAACCGTACTGAATCTGGCCGATGTTGCCTCAGGTTCTCACTACGAAGAGCGCAGAGCAGCGTCTATGATCTTGACGCTTTGAAGCGCAGATGCCTCCGAACTTCCTACACGCTTAGTTCTGCTGATACCATTAACTAGATGCATAGGTTACGTCCCACTCATCATGTGCTTCACGAGAGGTATAAAGCTGCTTCGAGGACACCGCATGACTAGTCAGTGAACGAATTCAAGTCTGACACCACTCGCCTTGCAACTCAGGAGCGTTGAACCTTTGATACCTCTCTGTCGTCTTTCTGCTGGCATCATCTGTAGCCTGAGGCACAACATCTGCCAGTTTTCGGGTGAAGCTCGGGACCCGTTGGCGTACGGCTGAAGCGTGTTTACCTTCAGCCTTCATTTGCAGCTCAAGACAACCCATAACACTACATGGCATTCAGTGTCGTCCGCTCAAGAGGTGCGGCCAGCCGTGCAAGCCTTGAGATAACATGACAAAACGCAAGGCCGATACCCTCGATCCGCTCACCGACTACCTGCTTCAGCGTGACGCCGCTGCCAATGGATCTTTACAATCCTACGAACATGATGCCCTTCCTAACAGCAGCTATATCAGGGTGCTTCGACTGGAACCTGGAGACTTCGGAAGTGAGCTACATGGTGATCTGATGTTGTTGGACCAGAACGACTCCCTACGGGAATCGTACATTGCACTCTCCTACAGCAATGCGATGGACAATGGCGACGCAACGTTTTCGCGGCACATGGTCGTGGCGGGCAGGGCCATGCCGATCACGCAGAACCTTTATGAAGGACTGCAGAGGATACGCCTTGTCACTGATGGCCTCACAATCTGGATCGATCAAGTCTGCATAAATCAGAAGGACATTCCCGAACGAAATGTGCAGGTTGCCATGATGGGAAGCATATACAGCAAAGCTTCAGAGACAGTTGTTTGGCTTGCCGAAGGATTGACCGAGAGCGAAGACCTCATCATCTCACGTCTCTTTGCGCGTCTCGAGGCCTGTCGGTGGGATCATCCGGCAGACGCATTTCAAGTGCTCCTCCACGGAACTGACTGCCATCCAGATCACTCGGCTGAAGACGCATGGGAGATCTGCAAATGTCCAACAGTCGATTTCCCGAACACCGACGGTTACTTGGCATACCAGCGTATGGCCAAACTCCTTCAGATGGATCCCGTTGTTCTGATCCATGTCACGGAATCTTTCAAATGCCTCAGCCGCTTTGCTGCAAAGAGGTATTGGAAAAGACGTTGGATCATACAGGAACTCGCTCATTCTGCCACTACCACCTTGTACTGGGGACCCCACAAGTGTCAGGCTAGCTCAGTGCTGACTGTACAAGAGATTGTTTCGGATCTGATCTACGGTCTTGATCAGCTGAATGACATCAAAGTACCATATGCTAAAGATGTCGCCGATTGGGTCGTCATCATGCGGGACATGTTCAAGACTACGGAGCCCAAATTCCGCAGATCAGCGACTCCCCGCTTGATATCACTGCTTGAGCAATTTCCTCGATCGGATTGCTCTGATCCGCGCGACAGGCTGTACTCGCTGGCCAGCCTTGATGACGTTCTCGATACACGTCCAGACTATGCGCTCTCCGCGAGCCAAGTGTACATCAACTTTGCCAAGTCCTTGGTCGAGAAAGGCTTTGGTGGCCGACTGATCCCATTCTTGCGCACACGTGGCTCTGACGAGATCGGCAAGCAGCTGCCATCCTGGGTACCTGACCTTCGCTTTGGTTATGCTGGAGTCAGTCATGGAGTGAGACCTGTACGAATGGCTGTCGGCGAAGACCTAAGTCTGACCTGTACCCTTTTCTACATTGGCACAGTCGGCCAAGACATTGACCAAGCGCGAGACTCGTTCAGTTTGATCTTTCTGGAACGAGAGCGCTTGCGTGACAATGGCGAAACATCTGATAGCGAGAGCAGTGAAGATGAGACGCCAACCAACCAAGCCACTCGCGCTCTGACCGATTCTGGAATCTCTGAGGCAGAGATCTCTGACACAATTGCCCCGAACACTGTCAGTAGATTGACTTCCAGGAGATACAATCTCCTCCGAAGACCACCATACATGGACGCCCTCGACTCCGAATATCCCGGTACGTCGATGATGGAGCCAGCCGACTTGATTTGCTGTCTGTACGAAGTCGAAAACTTCTGGAATGTTGCTGGCGAGCACTTCATCATTCTTCGGGCGACTGCTCAAAATGCTGGCTCATTTGAGATTGTTCACACGTTCACTTCCCATTGTCTACCCGTCTCACACTCCAACTACGAGAACAAGTACTCAGTTGAGGGGAAATGGATGAATGTGAAAGTAGTATGATGCCGAGACTTGCACTACAGGTGAACCCCGTGGCATGAATTGCACTCGCTTTTCTTGTTCCGGTAGAGCCGATTCTTCCCTTGCCGAACCATGGCAGTCATGGAATAACCCTACTGTATCCCTGTTACACAACCATTAAGGGTGCTGGGAACCTTGTCGCCAAGCTTAAACATCATTGACGTCTACTACAACAGCAGCACCTTAGTCCATATCCCGTAAGAAGCTGGTCAAGACCAAAGCCAACAGCTTCGACATTCAACTCACGATGCCGGTGCTGCTGCTGCTCACACTACTCGCTGCCTCTTCGCTAGCTCAATTCCCTAAAGAGCGCAAGGGCGTGAAGGTTATGCGATCTCGATTCAACAACAATGTTACCATAAGCTATAAGCAGGTATTCTAGCCCTTGCCGAACGCGGAACAACCGATGCGCTGATCAAACAGAGCAGACGAACATCTGCGAGACAACACCTGGAGTACGATCGTTCGCGGGCTATGTCGAGATTCCGCCGAATTCCCTTTCTGATCTCGGGCCTTCCAACCAGACTTGGGTCAGTACTGTCATTAAAATATCCGTGATAGAGCTGACAAGCCCAGCCGATAAACACATTCTTCTGGTTCTTTGAGTCTCGTAAAGACCCTGCAAATGCCCCAACAGCTATCTGGATCAATGGCGGTCCTGGTGGATCTAGCTCAGGCAACCCGATGACATACAATGGACCATGCAGAGTCAACCCGGATGCTAACTCCACTCGTCTCCATCCGTGGTCTTGGAACAACGAAGTCAATATGATCTATGTTGATCAGCCAGTGCAAGTTGGACTCTCATATGATACCTTCCAGAACATCTCGTACAATCTGGTCAACGGGAATGTGACCATTCTGAATGAGACAACTGGAATACCAGGACAGAATACGACACTGGCTGTTGGTACGTGGGCGAGCACGGATACGTACAAGACGTCTTTTGGTTCTGTTGATGGGGCTCGTGCGTTCTGGAAGTTCGCTCAGGTGTTCTTTCAAGAATTTCCAGAGCATAAAGCCAAGTCCATCAGTCTCTCTGGCGTATCATATGGCGGAAAGTACGCTCCCGCAATCTTCGCTTACTTTGAAGAGATGAACGAGAAGATCCGCAACGGCACACACAAAGTCGAAGGCGAGCAGTACATTATGCCTCTCAACACATTAATGATTGAGAATGGATGTATCGATATCGGTAAGCTTTCCACATATCTCGGAGAACCACTCGATCAAGTTGCCAACTGATTCTTCTCAACAGCATCAACCTGGTTCTCCTACCCCGAAATGGCCCGGAACAACACATACGGCCTCACAGAACTTATCAACTCCACCACTTTGGCCAACATGACAGAAAGTCTCACTAAACCTGGAGGTTGTCTCGAACAGGCTTACAATTGCGGAAGCCTCTCTCAGGAGTACGATCCTGGAAATCTCTACTTCAATGAGTCAATCAACGCCATCTGCCGCGATGCTGCCAAATTTTGCGATGATTACGTCCAAGGGCCGTTTCGATTGTCGAATCGTAGTTTTTATGATATTACTGTTCCGGCTACGTTGAGTAGGACACCGCCTTTTGCGAGAGCATACCTGCAACGACCGCATGTGCAGGAGAGTCTGGGTATGAGGACGAATTGGTCAAGTGGGAGTTCGTGGGTGAGCGAGGCGAATCGACGACAAGGCGATTTCGCTCGACCTGGTTGGGTGGAGAAATTCGCTTACCTCCTTGATCGGGGGATCAAAGTTGCTTTTGTTTATGGCGACAGAGATTATATCTGTGTAAGCTTCCCTATCCTCCCCTCCACCTGCCTCCCTCCCTTCTCCCTCTCCCTTCCAACTCCACCCTCCCCTTTCTTGCCCAGGCTAATGTCTCTCGCTAGCCCTGGATCGGCGCCGAAGCCCTCTCCCTCGCCATCAACTCCTCCACCCACTCCTCCGGCTTCCACACCGCCGGCTACGAGCAAATCCACACCAACGCCTCTTATATCGGCGGCGTTGTCCGCCAATACGGAAACTTGTCGTTCTCTCGCGTCTTTCAGGCGGGGCATGGAGCACCGGGGTTGCAGCCGGAGACTGCATATCAGATCTTCAACCGCGTTATATTCAGCCGCGATATCGCTACCGGAACCAATGACGCATACTCTGGAAGCGGCTATGGTGGTAGGGAGAGAGCGTACAAGTCTTCCGGGCCGAAGGATAGTCTGGGTTGGAGAAATGAGGTGCTGGAGGATTGGAAACAGATCAAACAGGTATGTTATTTGATGGATGTGAATCAGACTTGTACGCCTGAGCAGAGGAGGAGGATTGCGAATGGGACGGTGGAGATAAGGGAGTATATGATGGTGGATCGGAATTCGACGGAGAGGTTTCCGGAGGTTGTTGGGAGGGCTGGAGGGGGAGGGAATGGGGCAGGAGGAGCAGCCGGGGGTTTCAGTGGAGGTGGGATGGATGCGATGGGGGCTATGGTTGCGGATCGAGGGATGGTTGGTGAGGGAGGTGAGGATTGGGGGGAGTTGGAGGGGTATCTGTTGTAGGTGCCTTGGTTGAGAGAGCCAGAGCGATTGATATGAAACGTATTCATGAACACGCTAGCTATGGAAATTGATGAGGCTCTGATGGAAGAGAATGTATTTTTGAATACGCTCCGAGGCTCCGTGGATGTCCATGAGGGTAGAATGAGGTTGGAGATAGCAACTTTTCAAGTCACTTATAAACATGGATGCCAATACCTTGCTGACAGAGCAGCGCAAAATAGGCTTTCCAAGCTTCTCTGATCGAGTACCTCACTGTCGCCTCTTCGGGCGAGCCCTCGTCCGTCATCAAAGGCGCATTTTGTAAGGATCCTTGAATATGAAGCCGAGGTATTTAAATAGATGAGAATATAAATCACTGCTCACGATTGCATTAATGTCATAACGACTACAGTACGTTTAGAGTTTGTGGGAAGCGTAACTGCTGGCCCCCTTTGCAACGGCTGGTCTCACTAAGAAGTTGACACACTTCTAGTAAGACACCTGCTTTCCTTGGCCTCCGATACAGAAGGAAGCCCGTTATCGAGAGTCTACCCGTGCTTCTTGCGTTGGTTACGCTACCCATGAACTCTAAACGTACTGTACTCTGGAGAGAGTCATGGTTTTGACTACCTACTGCTCTTGTTGCACCACCGCCCATCCCTTGATCCTTTTAATTGGCGTGCTCAATGCTCCATCAAGAACATACCTCGCCTCTCTCCTCCCATCACCGCTTCGAATGCGAGTCAACGTTACCCCATACTCCGGATCGAGCAGAGGCTCGCGCGATCCCATTAAAATTGGCCGAGGACAGCCAGGCGGCCAAGGCGGTGGTCTAGGTGGCCCGCCTTCGAACAGCAACAGGCCTGCATGATCTTTCAGATCGACGAGGAAGATGTCCTTCAGCTCTTTGGATCGCTCGACAAGAGTGCTTGCAAGAATTGAAAAATCGCCGTCTAGGTCGACATTGATCAAGCTTAGATGCTGTAACCGCTTGTGCTTTCTCAAGAGCTTGAGGAGGTGGTCTTGGTCAATTACTACATCATCGAACGTCAGTCGCCGAAGAGAGGCCCAGGATGTATGCTTGGTGGTGTATTCGTGGAATGCATGGTCACCTCTTTTCCTGGCGGAACTGCTCAGCAGCAAACCAATGTACCATCGAAGACGCAGCTCCTGCAGTCCGGAGAAAGCTTGAAGGAACTTTACGAGCTTCGTTGTGTCGCGTCTGCCGACCACAAGGGAGGTGATATGTCCAGGCGGAGATCGCAAAGAAGTCAAATGATCGCCACTGGTCCAACGTTGATATCGAGGGTTAGTGTCAGTGTCAAAGCAGAATTTGACGTCCAGCCGGCGAACCTGACTGAAAATCGAAGTAAGATCTCCGCGCATGACTGGTCCAAGTTTGTTAATAAACAGGCCTCGATCTTGAGTCTCATACCATCTGAAGGACTTGATGTATGGCTCATCTGGGAAGAACTGCAATTCTTGCGCTATGAGCCTGCTCGATCGCAAGGCAGATATGACATGGCGGGCGACCTCAGCGATAGCATGATTTTCCTGAGCTAATGTCGGCAGGGGTTCTGTGTGATGGTATGTCGCGTACGCTCCTTCCCCAGACCATCCTGTCACGCCACGAGTGCGTGCGGCCAGTCTCTCTTCCAGATCGAAGTGCATGCCGTCTACAAAACGCTGTATCTTCACAACGAGGCTTGCTATCCCGCCACTGTTTTTGGTATGTCGATGAACATTCTTGAGCCCACGTATGAGTGTCTGCAGTATCTTCGGTGCAGGCTCGACATCATTGTCCGTGGCACTCGCTACGCAGGCAATGGACAATCCGCTTTGCATCCATTCTGGGAACGCGTCTCTGGTAATCTGCTCAAACATGGCGACCGAACTGGGCTTCAGTCGAATGGTTCGTGCCTTTCGATAGGCTCTTTTGAAGATGCCATTCGTTGCCTTGGAGTTGATATCGTGGCTCATGAGCCTGAGATGCGCAATGTCTTTGAGGTCGAGGTAGCCAGTGAGCACTTGAATGACGTCTTCTGGAAGACTTTCGAAGGGGGAGGACATGTTCGCTGTATTCGGTTGCTCGTATGTGCCTCTGTTAGCAGTAGAGGAAGAGAAAGAGAGGGAGTTGGATGAGTATGAGAAGTCTAAGGCTTGACCTTTGGGCTTGCCTTGGGTGAGTTTGTCCGCACACTCCACTGTCAGATGCGAGAAGACTCTACACCTCAACTTCGCCAACTTGAAGCAGCGAGAGAAATTATGAGTAGATGTAGACAAAGAGGGTGTTCTGTCGCCCTAATCGATGTCTCAGGCATCTAAGTGAAGCGGGACTTTCACATGACGCCAAGACGTCCAAGCACTTCGCGTAGCTGCAGCGAGGTGGCTTTATCTGCGTCAGTCATCATCTTCTTGAGCTTACTTGAACTCTCAAGCAAATGACATCCCGCCACTCCCGCCCACCATGTCGCTGCCTACTCGAGATGATTTTCTCGAGCAGATGCAGCCGGACACTTGCCCAATATGTCATCAAGGTATGTTGATTACTGCATCTATCATGAGCGACACCTAAGCCAGAGAGTCAGCTATATAACAGTCGTCACAGACCCCTACACCACCGAATGCGGCCACTCTTACTGCCTCGAATGTGCTAGACGTTGGTTCGAAAACGCCGGCACATGTCCCATTTGCCGCACGCAAGTCCACCAGGGAGGATCGGCTCGAGGTGGCCGCAGTGCTCTGAGAGCGAGCGCTAGAGCTCGTGGTACACGCGTTGGAGCTACTACGAATCGTCCGTCCTTCAGACAATTAATCAACGAGGTCGATGCAGATCCAGAAAGACGCGCAGCCATCCATGCCAGAATCCAAGAGGCAAGAGGCCGCTTTCGAGGTCGGTCAAATGCAGACCGTGCGGAGCCTAACTCTCGAGGAACTGTCGCTGCTGCTGGGGCCGATCTGGAAAGGAGCCGACCCTCTCGGGAGACAATCGGTTGCGGGCGGGCTCGACTTCAACAGAGTTACCAGAACTTCCTGGCGAGCCAACATGCTTCTCATCAAGCACAGGGTGTTGCTGCAGACGATCAGGGCCCAGAAGCACGTCCTGAAAGGGTTTTGGTGCTACCGCCTCAGGGCACTCAGACTGAGATTGTTCCGCCTCACATGCGTCCGAGACGAGTTACGGCACCGACGGACGTAATAGTGCCATTCTCTGCATCGGCAATGCGGTACGCAGGAGCGAGTCGAATTCGGACTTCCGTGCCGTTCCCACCCCGACAAGTTCGCTTCGCGCCTTATGCTGTCGAAGTCAACTCCGCACCAATGCAGGCCCCCGGTCCTGATGCTTCTGCTACGAATGGAGCTCAGACAACACAAGCTGGTCATACAGAAGAACCAACACAAGACCAGGAGGTTCCTCAGCCAGGTCAGACGCAACGAATATCACCTCGCATGCGTCGTGGCATTGTGAGAACTGTTCCTGCTCCACGCAATGAAAGTGCACTGCAAGCTGCACCAGAGGAAGCACAGCAGGGACCTTCCAGTCGACCAGATCGCACGAGCAGTGACGAAGACATGTAACGAAGGGCGTGCTGCGTCGAAGATGGTGGCATCTGAATAAGGACGACTGATGGATTACTCCTCGATTGCTGGGTCTTCGGTTTGATTGATCACTCTTCGGCGCAAAAAGAAGGGTCTCAACTTCTCAAGGCTGTTCTTGTAGGAACTTGATCTCCCAAGAACTTGGAGCAGTCGTGTGGCATGCGATGGTGATCCAAGGGATTTATTGAGCCACTTTAGTCATTCAGTCGAGACCGAAGAGGAAGTGCTTCGCTCTAGTGCCGCGACCAGTGATTCCAGATTTCGCAGGGCCCTCACTCCCGCTCGAAGTCGCACAATGCCGTCTTGAATGGGGAGAGTACTCCCACGACAGTGAAGGAATCTCGTGAGTGTGTGCATAAGCTTGTAGACTGACCGAAGATGGTGGTGAAGCAGGTGCGCTTTCACATGAAAGCTAAGCCACAGCGCCAAGACATCGGAGCGGCCCGCCACTGCTTTGCTTCGTCTACGCTCTTCGTTGGCGCCTCTTCGACTCGCTTCTTCGCAACAACCTCACCACAATCGACACACTATCACCAATACCACTACTCGAGCTTGCCGCCCTGGCGCTACCAACGCGCGAGTCCTTCCTCGAGAAGATGCAGCCAGACAACTGCTCAATCTGCTACGAAGGTAAGCAGGAACAGTCACCAACTCGAGCTCTTGCTAACACCCTCCAGAACTTATTACTGCCTTCACGACTGACTGCGGACATACGTTCTGTATCGCATGCGCCAGACGATGGTTTGAAGACTCCGCGACTTGCCCTACGTGCCGCACGCCAGTACACCAGGGAGGTCGGGCACCTCGACCAGCACCGCCTCGAAACGTTGATGTTCCGACAGGCCCCGCGTACGCATACGAATATGGAGATCTTCACCTAGATGCTGGAAGATACGCCGAGTTCATGGCGACTTCTGAGGCTAGTCGAAGTCGAGGTCGAATTCGCAACGGCTTTTTCGATGGAGGACCTCGATCTCGTGCATCGGTCTCCGCTCAACCTGCACAAGAGCGGCAGCAACCCCATAACCAAGATCATCAAGTCATACGAACGCCACCCTATCTGCCACCAGTACCGCATTACGAATCTAGTGAAGCAGTTGCCAACGCAGCTTCTCCGTTAGTCGAAGCGGCACGTCAGACATTTGATCCCACCGACGCGGCACAATCCCGGCATGAATCCTCGCAGCCAGAAGCTGCGACTCAGACCCGCCCTCTACAAATAGGCGAGCGCCATGCACGACGTCAGCTTCCTTCCGAGATACTGAGCCTGTTTTCATAACCTCGGACCAACGTTGCTCGGCAAGCATCAGACGCGGCCATGGATGCGCTCATTGAGCGTGCGCGACTGGCGCCAGACAACACTCCTAATATCCGGCCACGGGGTGGCGATGATGTGCCAAACAATACAATGCCGCCGCAGAGGCTCGAAGACGAAGCTCGAGGTGTTCCAACACGTGGTGGCGGCGACATGCCAAACAATGGGCAGCCGCCGCAGGGGCTCGGGAGCGAGACGCAGTCGGATCTCCCAGGTGTTCCAAGTTCACAGCCTCCTCCAGCCCGCCGTGGAGCTCATGTGGCTGCTCATATGCCTCAATACCATCCAAGTCCCCTGCGGTCCATCATCTCGGCAGATGAGCCATTAATAGACGTATTTGAAGAAGAGCCTCGGTGGCAGGACACGCAAACCGGCAGCAGCCTACAAGCTGATGCGCAGTCAACGCAATCTGAAGGAGAGCCAGTGGCGCAAGAAGTTGAAGATGAATCCCGTCTTGACCTTTCCCCTGGCCGCTCGACTCGCCTGCCAGGAGCCCGGAGGCGCGAACGTCGGTTGCGCCTTGAACTTGCCGGCTTTGGAGGAATTGAGTGAAGAGCCTGATTGGCCTGAGTCAGACTGGGCGCAGAAAGGCAAAGAATATGAGAATTAGATCGCAGAATGCAGGAAGTCTTTTCCAGTAATCATTGTCGAATGTGAAGAGAATGCACTGTCTGCCCAAAATTGTTGCTCCAAGTGGCGTTCGAAGTTCTTCCTTAGCGTGTAGTCACACGATACCTTCTGCAGGTGAAGAGCATCCATTCAGTGTTCGATTCTTCTCGTGAATGTATCTGTGATCTTATCAGCTGACCCAGATTGTGTCTTATTGCAGTGCGGAATTACCGAGCCTGCAAGTGAATGAGAACTTTCACATGAACGCAAGGACTCCCGCCCCGCTTCGTTGATTGATCTGCGACTTTCTTCTACGCTTCTCCGAGCTCCCTACCTCATCACAACCACACCGATATCAGCGCCCATCATCATGGCACTTCCCACTCGAGACGACTTCCTTTCGCAGATGCAGCCAGACAGCTGTCCTATTTGCTACGAGGGTATTCCAGTCTGATCATCTCAGAGATCAACTCGACGCTGACATAATTTAGACTTGGCGCCCTCTTTCACGACCAGCTGCGATCACACCTTCTGCCTTGAATGCGCTCGACGTTGGTTCGAACGCTCTGGCGCATGTCCAATGTGCCGGACTGGCGTGCACCAGGGTGGCCCCCGGACCATTCGACCTGCTCCTATGCCTGGCAGACGGCTCGTGATCACTGGTGCTCCGCCAACGACAGCCCCAGCGTATCAGCCTGTACCCCCAACACGACCACGACGCCTTTTGGATCCGCCTCCGCCTCCGCCTATGCCACGAGCTGCTGCTGGCCTGCAGACACCGGTTTTGAACCTCAATCGTCCATCGAGGGTCATTCAGCCTGTTCCTGCTGCCGCTCACCTGAACGAAGAGAGATTCGCGGACTTCGCGAGAAGCACCGAGGCTGGTCGAGCTCGAGCGCGGGCTCGAGAGATTGTGAGCGTTCCAGGTCAACCCAGAGGTCTCCCGGAGCGTCGAATGACGCAGCGTCCAGACTTGTTCGCGCCGGACACACCGACCGTGCTTGATCGTCGTCGTGGTGTATTCCAACGTGAGTCCACCGGAGAGGAAGGCCGAGCAAGAGGTCCTACTGAGGCGGGAGGGACTGGCCAGCAACTGTCGCGACCGCATGCCGCTTCTGCGGTTCATGATGAGTTTATGCATATGGTTCTTCAAGCTCGCATGATGGAGTCTCAAAGACAACTTGTTAGGGATAACCTGCAATCATTCGCAAACTCGAACGAGGACGGGCGCCAAGCGGCTGAGTACTCAGATCAAGATCGTATGGGACCACCACCGCGGAGTCCAGCTCCAACATTCTACCAGGGTCCACCTCCATTTCCAGGCATAGCATCATATCAGGGTCCTCCCGTGCCACCGAACCGGCGACTCCAAGTCGCAGGCATAGCGCTCGAGCCTAGCGAGTCGGCGCAGACATATCAAGAACCTTCGGAACCAGAAGGCTCTACCCTCACTCGCCCTGAGCTCATGGGCGACCGCCGTCAACGCTGGGATCTGGAATCAGCAAGATACCGAACCATGAACGCGCAGCCAGCAGCGACAAGAGCACGACCTCCGGCCACACGACGGCAAGGTCCCGTCGAAGATGAACAATACCGCCCGGCCTCGCTTCGCCGAGCGCAAAGAGCGATGGACAACAGCGAGCTTCGTCAGCCTGCGCCTGTCTTCGGCGTGGAGCCACCTCGATCTCCCCAACATGAGAATCCGTATGGCAACCGATGGCCTTTCCAGCCATCTGCTATGGATAGTGCAACAGCTTGGCAGCGCCAGCGGGCCCATATAGCTGTTGTTGGAAGTAGTCGTGTTCCTCCCAGACGCATTGCACAGCCAGCGCGAGCAGAGAGGGTAGAGGGAGCAGAGGGAGCAGAGGGAGCAGAGGGAGCAGAGGGAGCAGAGGGAGCAGAGGGAGCAGAGGCTGTCACAGAGCCAAGCAACGGCCGCATGATGGGGCCAGCTGTGCGAGGCACCAGCTTCGCTGGCTCGTCCGGAACTCGACAGAACCGCTCGCGTCTGATGCCAGAACCGCCGTCTCTGGGACCCGAGGATGACGACATGAGTAGCACCGGCGACAGGAAGACTCAGTGGAAGCTGTGGCTGGTTAGGCGAGGGCACTTGCTGGAGAGAGGAAGAGGAAGAGGTCAGGTTGAGATCTTCGGGCCACCAGACCAGCCGAAGGCATGAAGCAGTAGGAGAAAGGGGAATTTTGCTCAGGATGAGTTGCAAAATCTTGTCTGAAGTTCTCGCGGCGTGCGATGGTGATCCAGAGAGACTGCAAAGGGAAGGCAATTTCCAAGTCAGCCTAAGGATTGGGTAGTTCCAAGTTCCAAAAATGGAAGCTGCGCCCCAGTCCCAAGATCTCATGTTCCGTATTGAGGTTTCCTTGTTGCGGTCGCATGTCACTTGCTCTATTTCGTTCAAGTGACTCTCTGTGCGTGACGAAGCCGTCAATGAGTAGGTGCAGTGAGCTGGTAAGCTCCTTCGCGAGATATTTTGAACAGAACCTTCCACGTCTTCCCTCGTGCACGAGTAGTGATTTCCTCCAAGTTCATACTGCGCCTCCAAAGAACAACAGTGCATCTGTTGTCCTCATCTGACCAAACAACAACAATCAATTCGCTTGTCCTCAGGATCCAACATCGCAGCCGCTTACACTATTCGTTATAAGAAACAAACGTATCGAGCACCATTATGGCACCCCGATCGCGCGAAGAATTTCTCAGCAACTTGAAGGCAGATGAATGCCCGGTCTGCACGGGACGTAAGTATCGACTGTCTCGAAACGTGAAAGACCGGAAGACTGACTTTTCTTTTTCGCAGCCGTCGCGAACTCATTCAGTACGGAATGTCGACACATGATATGTCTCGAGTGTGCGAAGAAATGGTTCGAGGACAACAATACGTGTCCGCATTGCCGCAGGATCCTTTATGGCGACAGGGTGATCAGCTCGTCGGCGACACGGACAATAGGAGGGTTTCCACCTGAGCTCATTGGTCTCACTTGGCAGGAGATCGTGGATAGAGGGCAAGCTCGCCAATTCGCTCGAGATGGCGATGGTGCGATGAGGCCTCCTGATGTCGAAATGTTTGGCCAGCCCTTCAGGAGGACTCGCGTGACTTTTGCAGATGAACCGCAACGGCGTCGTACACTACCAGCAAACCCTCCGCGATTACGGATACCCGAAAATCCGCGAGCGGCATCATATGGAGCTGGTTTCTCTCCTGCTGTACCACCTGGACTCTTTCCCGACAGGGAGCAGCAGACTGCACCCGCCCAGAATGACGCAAGACGGAGAAATGCTGCAAACGTTGGCGCGCCGCGAACTCCTCGGTCTGAAGGTCGATCCAGATTCAGCGATGGCGACAGGTTTTTTCCAGAGTCTGCAAGCTCTGGTGCTCATGAGGAACAGCGGCTACGTCCTCACGGATTTCGTCAACCTTCTGCGCTGTTTGCTGAATCCGCCAATTCTGGCTCCGTTGATGCTTCGCGTCAGGCTTTTCTTCAACACTTGGCGCCTCGAACCCTCGCGCAGTGGCAGGCTGCCCTCCGTGGGGTAGAAGAACGGCGGAACATGCACAGGCTCGTGGCACGAGAGATGAATATGGCGCGCAACAGAATGTCGATGGATGGATCCTCGCCGCTCGCGACGCAGCAAGATCGCACTGTGAGCGCACTTCAGGCCTACTCAATCACCTCGCCGCTCAATCCGCCCTCGCAACCAGCCATGTTCCAGCAAGCCGCTGAACCTGCTCAAAGGCAGTCACAGACCCCGAATGGCTTCGATAGCTCTGGTATGCCTCAGAATTTGACGCAGCGTGGGGCTGATGAGCTTCCGAGGCTTTCGCCGGCGGCTCCTCAGGCTTTGGACCAAAACAGCGCGGCTCAGCAACAGAGCATCCCCTTGCAGTCATTCCAGCAAGGCGCCCGGAGCTCTGAAACTCTTCTACGTCCGGCCATTGTCTTCCGCCGCGATTCAGGCCGTCCCGGCCTCAGTAGCGTATTGGTCGAGTTATTCCGCGAGGTTGGATCGCGCACCAGCAGTGGCTCTGTTCAGATGGCCAGCCTTATGGGAAGTGCTCTTGGTGCAGTGACAGCGCGGTATCTCAGTTTCGAGAGAACCATGGCCTCCTTTGATCTGCCCGCTAGAGACGCGGCAGGATTCTACGTTGGCGGGCGCTACGTCCACAATGATGAGTCGCTCATTAGGGCGGCGTTCGCTGCCCTGCGAGAACTCGGATATGGAGACGAAGACATCTTGTTTGGAGAGCTTGAGGAGTAGACGGCTCGCAAGATCGAGCCCCGATCCTACACAAGCTCATTGAGAGGTCATTGTGGTACTCACATTCGCTGGGACCGATCATGGAATGGGAAGATGGTGGCTCCCTGAAGAGGCCGTGCTAGCATCAACAATCCGTCCTCGCTTGAGTGGAGGTTTTCGGCACGGTCATATCGTTTGCAGTGCCTTTGAATGCCAACAGATCTCGAGTTCGTGGTGCCCTGTTCAATGTTCACGCCAGAGTTGTGAAGGATTCGGCATGTCAAGTCCCAGTTTGTTTAGCGGATGTAATGTGTCCAGGGTGCGCAGAAGAGGGCCAATAAGAGGAGTCTTGACCCATTGTTCGAGTGATTGTATGCACGCTGTTTTCGGCTACCGGCGTTCAAGGTGTTGGTGATGGCGGTAAAGTCGATTGTGATATGGTGTGAAGTTGGAGGTGTGGTTGTTTGTGCGCGGTCTTCCCGCCGCACCGACCCCTGTTTCATGTCGCTCTTGGCGCTGCCGACAGCCGACGACGAATCTCTTCACGTTTCACGACGGCAGCCCGAGTCGATTGCCTTATCAAAGGGGCATAGTCTTGGACTGAGCCATCTACCCAAAACACCACACCGCCTGCACCTCGCGGAATCTGTTCTGTGCTATGGCGGCGCTGCAATCTCGACCATTTCCTCGTTCTTGACTTCTGCGTCTCCACGACACCATCCTCGCCATCGAGCGCGTCTGTTCAGTCGGTCTCTACAGCAACATCGGATCCCCATCTGCACTCCATCTGAACCTCAGCCGGCGCCACTTCGGACAGGACATCCAGTCCCCCCGACAGCCTGTGGCACGACACTCATTCGACGCGAAAATGGACGCGTTGCAGGTCGTCGAGATACCTGTCGGCGGTCTGGAGCCTCTCGTCCACACCCTCTTCGAATCCTCCACCCAGACTTGGCAGTGGATCGTAGCAGACCCGACAACCAAAGACGCAGTCATCATAGATCCAGTGCTCGATCAGAGAAACTCAAACGCGCCCGGCATTGCAACTACCGCGGCAGACAGGATTCTGGACGTCGTGCGACAGCATCAGTACCACGTAGTCCGCATTCTCGAAACTCATGGCCTCAGGCCTGTTCCGACATCTGCATGGTACCTGAGAACCCAGCTTAAGGACTCCACTGGACGCGTGCCTCGTATCTGCACAGGAAAATCCATTTCTGGGCTGCAGCGCATGTTCGCGAGGCAATACGGAATCGCGGACGCAGGTTGGTCTAATCGCTTCGACTCATTCCGAGATGGTCAATGGTTTGACATTGGCAACCTCAAATGCCAAGTCATCCAGCTTTCTGAGCCAGACTTCTTCGGCTTCGTAATTGGACACAACGTCTTTCTTGGAGAGGTTGTCGGCCAGGATCCAGAGGCTGCAGTCTTCCGAAAATCACCGAGCTCATTCCAGAGGCAACAACAGGATGGCGTCTTGAGGAAGCTTGCACCTTTCACAAACGGCTACGCTTTTCATCCCGCGCCACCTCAACAAGAGACTCCTCGACCAGCGACTTCTCAGACAGACATCTCCACGTGGCAACACGAGCCCATGACACCGCGAGGAAGTTTGAACAAGAAACGAGGAATTGACAAGCCTTCAAGTTTGTGGAGAAGCAACTTACCTGAGATGGGATGATGTGAGCGAGATTGACTGCTCATGCACGAGAGGCATCTTCTTTGAACGTAGTAATGAGTTATGGCAATGCATAGGTAGAGATTGGGTATGTACGATAGACAGTATCGTGGACATAGGGCATGGGGAGCGAGCATGAATGACGAAAACAGCATTACTTAACAATATTCTTACTTCTGCAGCGAAGTAAGTACAACGAGCTTGGCTCGTCACTGACTTGCATTAGACGATTTGAGAGCGGCTGCTTTTCGACCGGGCAGTGTCATGTTGTGCACCCGGATTGAAGCATGCCAAGCCAGCGCATGCCTTCCTACTTCGCCGCTCGGACCGAGTGGGCAGCGCATACGACCTGTTCTTGCGCCGCCACCAAAGCACCTAGAGACTTTTGGTCTCGCCAGTGCTTGATCGCGATGCCGAATCATCTATCGCCAGATCCGAAAACTGGAGAGGCGCAACATTCTGAGAGAAATACCACAGAGAAAGCAGACCTCTCAACATCAGCCTCCTCAGACATACCGGATGAGTCTGTCCAGGACACCAACATCGACGACCTTAGTCAAGATGGCTCATCGATGTCAAAGGCTCAACGCCGCCTAGCCATGTTCGCATTCTGTCTTACTCAGTTCCTTTCAGCCTTGGACATCACCATCGTCGCCACGGCACTCCCGACCATCACCCGTACTCTTGGTGCATCGGCGGCAGAATACGCCTGGGTCGGCAGCTCATACACTCTAGCCAGCACAGCACTGACTCCAATATGGGCCAAGATGTCGGACATCTTTGGACAGAAAGCAATGCTCATGCTCGCCAACGGAGTGTTCATGGCTGGCAGCCTTGTTGCTGCCCTGGCTACATCACCAGGAATGCTCATCGGAGGTCGAACATTGCAAGGTGTTGGAGGTGGTGGCATTCAAGTCCTCGTCACCATTGCAATCGGCACGATGTTCAAGCTCGAGGATCGCGCAAAGTACTATGGTCTCACAGCGGGTGTCTGGGCTGTCGCCAGCGCTCTCGGTCCTGTGTTGGGAGGTGTCTTCACTGAGCGAATCAGTTGGCGGTGGTGTTTCTACATCAATCTGCCTTTCGACGGGGCGTCGCTGGTCCTGCTATTCTTCATCTTGAAGTTACCCAGGCCCACGACACCTATTCTGTCTGGCCTCAAAGCCCTGGACTGGATCGGCTCGGCGCTCATCGTTGGTAGCACGATCTGCTTCCTCTTCGGCCTCGAGACTGGAGCTGGCCACAGTCACACCTGGTCCTCAGCCCTGGTCATTGTCCTGCTCATCATCGGCATAATCCTCCTCGCTGCTTTCTTTGCCTTCGAAGCAAGGCTCGCCAAAACACCAATAATCCCGATCCGGATCTTCACCTCCCTCACCAACATCTCAGCCCTCGGCCTCACATGTCTCCACAGCTTCGTCTTCATCTCTTACGACTACTTCCTCCCACTTTACTTCCAAGTCATCCTCCACCTATCCCCAATCATCTCTGGCGTCTCCATGTTCGCCCTCGTCATCCCTCTTACAATCTGCACCGGCATGACTGGCATCTTCGTGAAGAGGACTGGACAATACATCTGGCCGATATATTTTGGCGTTGCAGTCATGACGCTGGGTACGGGACTTTTCATCTCCTTCGGACGGAGACTGGTTTGGGAGAAGATTGTCTTGTTTCAAATTGTTGCTGGTGTTGGAGCTGGACCGGTTTTTCAGACGCCGTTGATTGCGCTGCAGGCGAATACGAGGAAGGAGGACTTGACGGCTGCGATGTCCGCTATGACTTTTATGAAGAGTCTTTTCACGAGCGTTTCGATTGTTGTGGGGAGTGTGATTCTGCAAGCAAGACTGGAGGGGCAGTCTTTGAGTGCAGTGCATAACGATCAGAGAAGCGATGATGGCAATGGGTACGTCCATGCTCTGAGAATGATGTGGATCTTCTATACATGCGTCTGCGCCGGTATGATCTTCCTGGCGATTGGAGTTAAGAGAAAAAGCCTGAGGAATTGAGTTGTCGGCTTCAGCGTATCTGGTAAAGAAGACGAATCGGAGGAGAGAGCTGAGGAAGCTGCAGCTGCATCCTTCTGCTGACTACGGCTGTTCAGCACAGCTCGCAGGCTGCAACGACTCGATATAACTAGACAAGCAATAAAATCAGCTTTCTTTCCCCAAGACGCACACCTTTATGCTGACAATGACTGACCCCTACCTG
The DNA here is from genome assembly GCA_003666085.1 of Pseudocercospora crystallina. Classification (NCBI taxonomy): domain Eukaryota; kingdom Fungi; phylum Ascomycota; class Dothideomycetes; order Mycosphaerellales; family Mycosphaerellaceae; genus Pseudocercospora; species Pseudocercospora crystallina. Next base: position 192,792 of record QQNG01000255.1, read on the forward strand.
ACCAACGGCAAGCCAGACGAGGCCGCAGCCCAGTCATTCTACGACTCTATCGGCGCCAGCTACGAAACCGCCTTTGCGCATGACAAAGGACTTCTGTCATTCATTGATCGACTCCTCAGGCTCGCATCTCCGATTTCTAATGTCCTCGATCTAGGTTGTGGAACCGGCCATCCAGTAGCGACTTCATTCGCGAAGGCCGGCCACCATGTTACGGGAGTCGATATCTCCGAGACGATGGTGGAATTATGTAAGAAGAATGTGTCCGCGGCGAGGTTTGAAGTGGGAGATATCCGGACATGGAGGCCAGGAGAGGGAGTGAAGTATAATGTCGTGCTCAATATCTTGAGCTTGTTTGTTCTGAACAGGTACTTCACTCCCCAAAACCCTTTTCATATTTCGTCAACGAACTCATTGTCTATCTCGACAGGGAAGAGATCGAATCTCTCGCCTCCAAATGGACCTCATGGATCAAGCCTGGCGGTCTCCTCGCGGTCTGCTCAATCCCTGCAGAAGACATCGACCTCTCCAACACCAGCGGCACCTACGATTCCGATGGTCTCTGCGCACGAGATATTCCATTGTTGTTCATGGGTAGCTGGCCAAAAGTCACTCTTTTCACGCGAGAGGGGTGGAAGCATTTACTAGCCGAGCGAGGCTTCGAAATCATCGATACAGCAACAGAGCTGTTCATCCCGCCGGAGGAGGCAAAGACTGGGAAGGAAAGCCATTATTTCATCATCGCCAGGAAGACTGCCTGATCAATTGAGATTCAAACGTCGAACATTTAAGCACCATTCACACCACCACCATTCTGTTCTCCTCCCTCAGTCTCTCCCAACCCTTTCCACCCCACCCCTCCCTGCTTCTCCGGCGCATCAACCCAAGTCGCCATTTGGATTTGCTGATTATCCCCCACTGTCGTCTTCCGCACATCATACGGTCTGTCCTGTCGGAAGGTGAAGAGGAAGTTCATTGGGAAGAGTGGATCAAACGGTGAAGCCTCATGCAATTGACTAATTTCTTCTTCGGAGAGTTTGATTTTCAGAGCTTCGGGCACGGCTTTGACGTGTTCGACTGTTTGCACGCCGACGATGGGGATTACGTAGGTTGTTTGGGAGAAGAGGTAGGCGAGGAGGATGGCTTGGAAGGTTGTTCGTTTGCGGGTGGCAAGGGATTCGACGACGGAGGAGATCTGCTGATATTTCTCTCCGAGTTCTCGGATCGGTCTCGCTCCCTCTGTCGTCTGGGCCTTCTCCCTTTGCTCAGCAGATAGGAGATTCCCGCCTCCAAGTGCCGCCCAAGGCACAATCCCCATCCCCTGATCCTCACACATGGGTATTATCTCCGCTTCCATGTCTCGTGTGGCGATATTCCATTTTCCTTGATAGACGGAGAAGGGTGTGAGACCATGTTGCCGAGCGAACGCATTGGCTTTGACGACCACCCAAGCGGGTGTATCTGAGATCCCCAGATAGAGAACTTGTCGCGATGTTATGAGGGTGTGTAGATGTGTCATTACTTCCTCGACGGAGGTCCCGAAATCCCACCAGTGGACGTAGAGGATATCGATGTATTCCGTCCGTAATTTCTTTAAAGAATCTCGCACGGAGATGTACATACTCTTCGCGGAGTTACCAGTGTAGTTTGATTGTAAGGGAATGTTTTTGTTGTAGGCTTTCCAATGCGCAGAATATTTCGTCCCAATAACCATTTGATCTCTTACCCCCCGCTTCTCCATCCATTCGCCAATGAGGCGCTCGGAGTCTTCCGAGTTGTAGACATTGGAGGTATCGATGAAGTTTCCTCCCTGGGAGTAGAAGGCGTCGAGGAGGGAGAAGGCATCTTCGTTTTTGCCGAAGGCGGAGGACCAGGTGTGGCCTATGCTGATGCCGCCGAGGCAGATTGGGGATACTTTGATTGAGGCGGTTGGGGAGAGGACGCGGTGGAGGGCGAGGGGGTTGGTGGGTTTTGGTGGTGGTCCGAAAAAAGACATGGTTTTTGGCTGGGAGGGAGGTGATGCGAATGAATAGGAGGAAGTTGTAGAAGCTTGAGAGCGGATCGAAAGTTTTGGGGATTGAAGGTCTGCCATTAATACAACATGTCTCGTCAATGGATCATCGCCGTGTGCTCCACTGTTCTTCCGCAAGTACGGCCGACTTATTGTGGACACCATCAAGCTAGCAGTATGCTCGTCCTGTCGTTGGTCGTGACGTGCCAAGAAGCTGCCGTATGCAGAGAAGTATGGTGCGGACGCGGACGCGGAGCGCGGCCGCGCTGGAGATACGAGCTTGTATACGATCTTCTCTCTCCGCACGGGTTTTGCGGTAGCTCGAATGTCTTCAGAAGGGTAAAAGCTTTGCCCACTTCTCTCGAACCGCACGACAGATTCTTTATCCTCGACAGTGGTGAAAAGAAAGCCGAGAAAGTCGACAAATCATTAGTCTTTTCGTGAGACGTACTGCTTTGCGGCCATCGTCTCAAGACGACCGGCTGTCCAAATCCTCATGCGTTTTCCATATATCATCATTGGAACGATCAAGAGTGACAGAGCGACAGCCAGCACGACCGAGATCACTATCGTATTCGACAGACCAACTCCGGAAATCCAAGGAGTCAATGTCGTGGCAATGATCGTTGCGAAGACGTTCCGGACAAAGACGACACCGATCAAGGCGTCTCCAATGATGGGCGCATAACAGTCCATGCCATACGTTAAAGCGACATCTGACACCATGTCAATCAAGGTGAACAAGAAGACTGTATGAAGATGGGCGACTTACCACCAAGTACCACAAATCCGAACCCAAACAACCCTAGTCCGACCGCAGGTACGCTCCAATGCAGTCCATTGGCAGTCGAGAGACCGAACCAAAGTAGTCCAGCAGGCATGGTTATGACGCCCGGTATTGCTGACCAGAGTCGCATCTCGGGTTCGAAGATACCATTGTTCCTCCTGGACAGCCAGATGATCGATCGATCTACCGTCAAGGTACCATAGATGGTCCCGATGAGACCTCCAATGAACGGCGGTAGATTCATCAATCCGATGCCCGCGGAGCCGAAGTTGTATGGCGGATAGGTAAAGTAAATGCTGTAGACGTTCACTGCTACGCTGAACCAGGCGAGCAAGGAGCCGTAGGTCAGCGCAACGAAGCTGATGGCTGGAAAAGTGAACAGGATGACGAATGGCTGGTAGATATGGCGCGCGAAAGTTGACCAGCCTGGTGTTGTGTTGAGTATAGCCATTCGCTGGAAATATGTCTTGCGAGGAATCGATGTGTCGATTGGGCGGACGGTGTGGGCGGTCACATCAACAACGTAAGGCTCGGGTTCTTTGCCATTAGCAGGTTCTGGCGTGCTATGATCCGAGGCAATGCTTCGTTGACGGGCTGCTTGAATCGGCGAATACTTGGTATCTTCGTACAGGAAGATGTACAGCACTAGATTGATCGAGAGCAAGATCGTGGTCCACCACCAGATCCACCGCCATCCTTGTGATTCAGCCGAGTAGCCTGCGGCAACTGGAGCTAAGAAAGCTCCAGTATTGACCATGAGAAGGTAGATGGCGTTCAGAGATCCTCTTTGGTGGACAAAGAAGACATCTGCAATTGTCATTTGGCAGATCGTCTCACTTGTCGCTCCTGCTAGCCCGGACAGCAAATTCGATCCGATCAAGTCTCCAGTCGTCTGCATGCGGCCTTGCCAGATCGCTGTTGCCAGACTGACAGCGATCGACACTAAGTATATGACTCTGCGGCCGTATTTCAGAGCGAATGGGATGAATAGAACACATCCTACTGCAAGACCGGCAGTGTTCACACCAAATGAGATGTTGGCGTATTCGAAAGGTATTCCGAGATCGTTCTCCAGGTCTGCCCAGATTACAGTTCCGATATCAACGTTGACGAAGACCATCAGAGTGTAGAAGCACACGAGCGAGTAGTTGAGAGCCTTGTACCATTTCGGCCAATTGAGGGGATCGTTCGGATCGGTGCTTGGAACCGGATGGAGGATGACCTCGCCGTGTCTGTGGTCCAAGACTACGTGTTGTTAGTAATATTCAACAGGTCATGATACCAATCCACTTGCTTTGCTCAAGGCGAATGGTGCCAGGAGGGAATGCGTTCCTGTCGTGCTCCATGACTTCGGTCGTGTTTCTGCCTGGGATGGTTCGAGACAAGTCCGGTCGACCAACAAACCTGGCCCTTCATGAAGCCATGCATGTATATTGTTATCTCTCTTTCCCCGCTGTGTACATCCTAGATCGTCGCGGAGCACGTGGAGTCTAGATGCATGCCTGCAGTCCAGAGCTCTTGGGCCAATGGGAAGTGCTATCGACCTATCTGTGGCTGACTTAAGGCTCTGCTTTCCAGTTTGGGACGAGCGCTTGGCTTGGCCTATCGAGAAGTATGCAACTTCATCTGGTATGCTGTGCAAGTGGATGGTCATGATAGAGGATTCGTGTGATTGCGAGTCATCTCACGTCTTGCGCTTGCAGGAGCTGGAGAATAAATCGAACCAATACAGCGCAGCCTCTTCCTCTCTCATGGTCTCCAGTCGCCCGTCTGTGATAGCATACGCCGAAGGGATCGACTGCCCATCCTGTCGTCCAAGCAGCTTGTCTGCGATATGCTTGCCGCAGAGCCATGCATTTGCCATACCGTAGCCGTTGTAGCCGGCAGAAATCCATTCATTCTCACCATCTCTGCCAGTGGCTTTCTTCGGCAGTCGACCAACAAGCGGTAGGCCATCGCATGTGAAACCCATCACGCCGCTCCAGGTAGCCTTTGTGTCTTTGCGGACTGGTTCGCCCATGACAACGCCAAACATCGCTTCCAGGTGTCTCACCGGGATTCTCGCGTTTTGATCATCTCGGGAATTACCAAGCTCTTCGAGTATATCAGAAAGGACGAGGCCACCACCAGCAAAGATCTCTCCCGACTTGCCGCTTTGCGTGATGTAGTCGAAGCCTTTATCATAATGAACAGACCAAGAGCGCTCGCCACCTTGTGTTCCAAAGCCTTCGGTCGGAGTTTGCGCTGTCATTTGGCCGCGCATTGGGAAGAGGTTGCCACGGATGCCTGAAAGTAGATGGCCTGCGTGGCCATTGGTAGCGTGGATTACGTGCTTTGACTTGATGGCGCCCCTGGGAGTCTCAACGTCGTAGAGAGTATCCTCTGGCAAGTATGTGATCCCCAAAGCCGGCGTTTTTGCCTCGATGGTCAGCCGAGTCCGATACACTTCTACAAGGTTGGAGAGAATTCCAGTGATGAGGCGGTATGGCCAAGCAGCTCCTGCCCGAGAAGAAGCACCACCGGCGACGTTGCGTATGCCGTATTCATCGGACAGCTCTATCTTCGTCAATGTTCGCATCCTACCCGCGAGCTTCGGAATGTCGTTTCCAAAATCTTCAATAGCTTTGGCTGCTCGAGCCAGACCTTCCTCATCGGTGAAGAGATTCAAAGACTCCACCCTTCGCACCTCGCTGCGGTCTTGCAGCTCGGTGGACAGAGTCTTAGTGACCTCGAACAATGCCCCTACATTAGCTAACGTGAAATCCACGACTTCTTGAGCCTTCTGCTTGCCAATCACCGGGACTAAGTCTGCGTAAGACACCTCCGGCACGGCTTTGATGTGACCTCCGTTTCGACCAGTGGCACCAGAACAGACAGTCCGAGCCTCCAGGATGACAATGCGGATCCCACCATCATTCTGAAGAAGTTGGCGGGCGATACTACAGGCAGTGATGCCCGAGCCAATGATGACCACGTCTGTTTCGACGGGCAGAGTCGCGGATTGGATATCGGTGATGGGCCTGGTAGGTGGCAGCTGCCAGTATGACTGAGTTGGATTCTCTACAGGAAGACCCGGATCTTGTTCAAGCTGGCGTATCAGTCGTTCGAGCACGGCAACATCTGTGATCGTGTTAGCAGCTGTTCTTCCGAGATGATGGTTTGTAGAGACTAACGCCCGTTCGCGGCCATGTTGATGATCCGCTCTCGCTATGGCAGCATTCACGCGCGCCTTGGACGTCGCGTAGTTTGCTGTTTTTGATGAAATACATGACAAAATGGCGATGGAGACCTAGTGTTGTTGATAGCGGAGAGGGATTCGCGCTGCCTGCGTGGAGCTGTTGCCAAGTGGCGCTTGTCCTGATTTGTCTTCTGCTGCGCTTGGACCTGCCGGGTCGGTGAATCTTCCGCGACGCTCTTCCGCTCCAAAGCTCCAGCTCCCCTCAATCACGTCCACTGTGCAGTCGTTCATCGGCACTTGAACCAAGCATGAGCGCAGGTCCCTCGCCGGGGCTTTCGTATTCGCGGCCACCGGCCAGCTGCCATACAGCTGGACGGCTCCATTGGGCGAGATGACTGCACAGTCGCATCGCATCCTTCGACATTTTAGTTGACCTCGGCCCGGACAGCATATAAATTGTCGTACTCAGAGTGCCAGTAGCAGCCTGCAGACTTGTACACAGGCCGATATAATTCAGTATGGGGAGTATCGACTGGCAGACCAAAGCAGCCGCCAAGCGGGAGGCGAATCTGGCGAAGATCCCCAGAGAATGGCTTCTGCCCTCGGAGTACCTGCATGGCGATGAGACATCTAGCGTGGGTGTACTGGATGTCCCTGCTAAGTCCGGCATCTTGACCCAAGCCGAGCTCGACCTCACCGAGCAAGACGCGGCCGCTATTGGGAAAGCCGTCCAATCCGGAGCCGTGAAGGCCGTGGAAGTTGCTACTGCCTTCTCCAAGAGAGCTGCCATCGCTCAGCAGTTGACCAATTGCTTAACAGAGACTTTCTTCGAGGAAGGCATCGCGAGAGGCAAGTGGCTGGATGAGTATCTTGCAAAGAACGGCAAGCCTCTTGGGCCATTGTACGTGTCCGGGGCCTTAAACAGAAATCAGCGGACTAATGTACTAGGCACGGCATTCCGATATCAATCAAAGATTGTCTCAAATACAAGGGAACTCAGTCAACTCTAGGCTTCGTTTCGTTCCTTGACAATCCAGTAGATGCCGCGAATTCTCCACTCGTCGATGTTCTTCTCGAGCTTGGTGCCATTCTGTACTGCAAAACCAACATCCCGCAGACGCTCATGGTAAGGACATAACACCTCGACATTGGATATCTTGCTGACCTCGCTCAGACGGCTGATAGCCACAACAATGTTTTCGGAAGAACGCTCAATCCGAACAAGCTCAAGCTTACCGCCGGTGGCTCATCTGGTGGTGAAGGAGCTCTTGTGGCATTCAAAGGCTCAGCAATAGGAGTGGGCACCGACATTGGAGGGTGAGTAGAGTCTGCAACGAAGTATGTTGCCACAGAAGCAGCTGATATTCACGCCTTACGCTCTAGGTCCATTCGCATTCCATCAATCTGTAACGGCACGTACGGCTTCAAGCCAACCCCAAATCGCATTGTACATGGTACGTAATGTCTTCATCGAGCGAACAGTTTGACCACTCATGCTTTTCAGGCGGCCAACAAAGCGGCGGCAGAAAGGGTAGCCCCGGTTTTCCTGCATGCACCGGGCCACTTGCCAATACTTTCGAAGACCTCGTCCTTTTCACGCAGTCCGTGATTGAAAGCGAAGGCTGGAACAAGGACCCCACCACACTCTTCTACCCATGGCGAGTTTCTGTAGCAGACGCCAAGCCTGGCAAGATCAGAATCGGGTACTATGCCGAAGACTCGGAGTTTCCTACCCATCCATCTGTGCGCAGAGCGCTTGAGACTTCAGCGAAGGCTTTGGCTGCTGCTGGATTCGAAGTGCTCGAACTGAAGCATACGCCCTCCCTCAAGACCGCCGTAGACCTCTCCACGGACTATTGGAGTATGGATAATACTCGCACTGCGTTCAAAAACATCGAGAAGAGTGGCGAGCCCTTGGTTCCGTCGTTGGCGAGGGGAATCAGGACTGTTAACAAGAAGCCAGAGAGGTATGCTAGTTCCTAGCGTAACGTGAGATACAGACTAACAGAGCCAGTGGATACACACTTGAAGAGCTGTTCGACATTAACGCATTGGTCGAAGAATATAAGGCCCTATGGCACGACTTGTGGGTCATGAACAAGCTCGATGTTGTTCTTTGCCCACCAGCACAGACCACTGCTGTTCCACACGACGATTATGGAACTCCACATTATACAATCTTGTGGAATCTGCTGGCCGTGAGTGGTGGTCTGACCTTTTTACTGAGACAGCGTTAACGATACGCAGTATCCAGCCTTGATCATTCCTGTCGGAAAAGCAGACAAAAACATCGATACCAATGACTTGGCCAAGCCAGAGGCCTTGAGGAAATGTAAGTGCAAAATCGTGAACGCAAGAAGCTGAAGACTGACTGCGGTAGACAACGCCGAGGACGTGGATGGTGCTCCTACATCAATCCAGCTGGTCACCCGGAATATGCAAGACGAAGAACTCATCGCTATATCTCGAGTCATCGATCAGACCTTGAAGGCTGCGAAGACATAGAAGACAGATCAATGCGTTTTTCATGTAATTCTCGACGACATGGGCGCTGCGAGTGAGCACGTTCATAGGAGCGAAATAGACAAGACAGGTTAGCGTCGACAAAGTAGCAATTGTGTGGCAGTCAGCATAGACTTGTTTCAGGAACGATAGCGAGCGCCATCTACATGATCAAGAGTGGTAAATGCTGACCTTCCCCGCCTCCTTCCTTCAGCTTCGTATGGGTGCTGAAGCGGCAGCCGAAGCGCACAGGCTATGCAATATCATTCAACCACAAACCCTTGTACGACCCTCAAACAGTCAGTGACTCCATACAAAGCTCTCATCTATCGACCATGGCATCACGATCTCTCTGGACAAAAGAATACATCATCTCCGCCTGGAAAGACATCATGTCCGGCGAAGCCACCTCACAAGCCATGCAATCCACATTTCTCAAATACGTGGACCCCAACGTTTCATGGCTCGTAGACCGCAACCAGCTCGGTCTCGACCTTCTCGTAGAGTACTGCACAAATATCCGAGACAAAACGGCATCAGTCGAAGTCGAAGTGACGGATGTGGTTGAGGAACGTCTACAAGATGGAACATTTCGCAGCGCAAATCGGCACATATGCAATTTTGTGAGGAAGGATGGGACGAAGACTAGGAATGAGTGTATGCAGATTTTGACGATTGATAAGGAGGGGAAGAGGATTGTTGGGGCGGTGGAGATGGCGAGGAATTTTGATGATGAGAGGGTTATGCAGGCTGGGAGGGAGTGAGGCAATTGACCGACAAGAAGATTGTGTTACAGTGTGGATACGAGAATAAGGCGAGGTGAAGAAGTATAATATGATGGTGGTCTTTACGGTGCTTTGAAGTCGTTGGTGCTGTCGTTCAGGTACCGAGCTGAAGCAATGATCGTCGAAGCGGAGGCGTCTTCCGAGGCTTCACTTGAGACTGCTCCACATTTTCAGCTGCTCTCATTGGGTATATCGTACGACAAGTCAAGAACATGAGCACGTTAACAAGTCTTCTTTGTCTTCTACTCACCAAGCTTATAGGTGAGTCTCTCGCTATACGATGGCATCTTGCCAGACATGGTAAAATGCCTCCACGTCCCGGCAACAGTTGACCTTGCACGGGTATGGCGTCTTTGTTCGTCTGGGGTGCAGACAGGTACTATTGAGGATCGTCGGTTTAGAACATGGTACCATGTGATGGAACGAACTTTTGCGAGTTGATGGCACCTCATCTGCCAAGGAGGGTGCGGAGGAGGAGTACATAGTCGTCGTGATGCTCTCAAACGCAACCTCATTTCACTCGCAATCGACCAGAACTTCAGAGCAGCTTCTATCCCGATCGACTACACCATCCAAGAAATCAAGATGCTGTCCATTCCAGTCGTCCTGAGCACCTTGCTCACTATCACCTCTGCTTTCCCAACAGCCCTCCAAGTCGACAAGCGCGATGCCGCAAGCATCGTCAGCTCCGTGCAATTTGTCCAAGCCAATGTCGCCACACTCAACCAGACCTTGAACACTGTCAGTACTCCTCCATGTTGGAGTCATATCAAACAAGCAACTAACATTGCTCAGTTCCACCAAGGCGACCTAGACGGCCTTCTCAAAGTCCTCAAAATCCAACAACAATCCTCCGACGTCTCCTCCGCCGTCTCCTCCGCCACAGAAACCGCAAACGCCTCCGACAACCTCTCCGCCGACGACTCCAACAAAGTCGCCGCCGCCGTCCTCTCCCTCGAACCGGATCTTCAATCCTTTCTCAAGAATCTGGAGAACCACAAGCCGGCGTTTGATTCCGTGCTCATTGTTGGGGGTGTGAGTCCGCAAATTGAGAGTACGTTGAAGGATCAGAAGACTGCTTCGGGGATGTTGGGGGATGCGATTACGGCGAAACTGGCGAGTCCGTATAAGGATTTTGCGCCGTTGATTACGGGGCAGATTGCGGGGTATTTCGATGAGGCGATTGCTACGTTTGCGCAGCCGGGAGGCGGGATCATCAATATTTGAGTGCATTGAGGGAATAGGGGTACTTTGACAGAGGGCCATGGTGTGGGAGACGGATCTTGTGATCTAAGATATGAACTCACTCTCAATCAATTCGTCTCACTATGACCTTATGCATTCTGGTAGCGACTGTATCCTTGTCTCTCATGCTCGTTGCTCCGCCGCGCCTCTTCTCTGCTTCCATTTTAGCCTGTGATAGGCGGGGGCGGAATAGCACACGCAGCCGGAGCCCCAACTCTCGAGTATGCAAAGCTCTCCGAGATCGATAGTCTTGGACCGTCGAACGAAGCATTAAATTTCGCGGCATATTCTTTCCCCATTGGATACCGATACAAATCGCAAAGCTGGCCAAACCTCCTACCAGCCTGTGGATGTGGAGGTAGGATGGTCCCAATGTAGCAATTGAAGAAGTTACATTCCGTACCCGTACGGTTGAAGTTGGAGGCGCACCAGTCAGCAGCGCGTGTCACGTTGTACTGATGAGGATGAATATCAGCTATGCCTGAGAAGGCGTCTTAATTCCCGAAACAACTTACGGGATCATCGGCGGAATTGAACATTTGGCTGATTCCAAAGAACTGTCCGCTGTTGCATCGAGTCGGAGCTTGGATTGCCCGTTTGTTCAGGTTGAGTGGCGGATTATAGCCTGGGAGAGTGCCAGGAGTTCGCTTGTTGTAACCATTCGAGCCGGCAATGGCAACTTGAAACCCACCGCGGATCTCGCCAGTATTGACTGCGTTCGAGGTCGAGACTGAACCAGCCCAGAGAACACATTTGATGAGTGCTAAAGTGACGTTAGCGTGACACTTTTGAACACGACGATAGCAGCAGTAGCTCACTGGTCGATGGTGGATTTGGACAGATCTCCAAATTGGGGTCTCTGGTTGGTGCACGCTCGAAAAGGATGTTGAACGCAGTGCACCAGGTGCTTTCGTTGCAGAAGCGAGCACATTCAGTGACATTGTAGGACGTTAGATCACGGTATCCATCGTAGCCCTCGGCGTTCGACGAAGCTTGCAGATTGGTATAGGCAGGAACATAGCCTGTTGGAGTAGGAGCACTGAGTGCGGCGTTTGTGATCGCCGGCAGAGCATAGAAGGCAGAGACCGTGTCTGGTGTGGGTATCGGACCACTTCCAGTAGGTAAGGCTGGCTGTAATGAGCAGCCTTCATTCTGAGCGCGAGCAAATGCGAAAAGAGCGCAGATCGCGATGATGGACTTCATAATGGCCGCTTTCGAGAGTGGTCTGTAGACGCTTGAGGCATGGGACTGTGACCGACTTAAATGACTGTCCTTGGTTCTGGACGTTTTGGTGGCATTTCTGGAGGATTCACGCGAGAGCTCGTTGCCAAGTCTCTGAGGCGAGTCCTCATGCTGTGTGACAACAGATTTAAAGCTCGCAACACGGTACCCAGCTGGGCCGCTCGCGTGGCAGGTCGTTCCGTATGGGTCATACTAAAGGAATCTTTGCTCAAACACGGTGTTCTAACCACGCGCTTCCAGATGTTGTCGCTACCAGAAGTGGCTTTCTTTGTTCTTCTCGGTTATGTCTTGGCAATGTTACTGACTTTGGATGTCAAGGCTGCTGACCACCATGTGTGATCAGAAAGCCTCCCAATACGTCCAGCATGTCGATGCCAGTAGAGCACTCTCGCTCGTCTCTGTGAGAAGCCTCAGGCTTGGTGGAGTGATATGCCAAGTGTAAACGGGCCCGAATGTGAGGCATGGAAGTCTCTCGGTGACTTCAGCCTTCAGCCTTCAGCAGCTGAAAGCTGGGCTGCGATTGCTCAGAAGCAGGTGACCACAGCCCGCTTCCACCGGGACAGTGTGCTCGCGTCGCCTGATCGCAAGGTAGTTGAAGATCAGGACATGCCGAATGCTTTCTTCACACCTTCGCGGTGGCTTTCTTCAGGATGAACCCATAGTAGTCGAAAGAGCTCTCACCCTCACTAAGAGTCTCCATCTCGAGCTCCCACGTCCCATCCCGGTTCAACAACGGCCTCATGAAATGCGGTTGCCGATAAGTGACATACAAGAATACCCCATCGTCTTTCAGCACTCGATGCACCTCATCGATATACTTTCCGGTATTCTCCAGAACGTCATCAGGCGGGCTCCAAGGACTCCCGTGAATCATGGCATCCAGAGTGCCTTTGTCGAAAGCGACGTCGACCGAACCAGCGTGAGTGTCCTTCATATCTCGAACATCGGCCCACTTCCACTCGATGCCGGATTCTGGAGGATTGCGATTTGCCATGAGATCTACCACAACGGTAGAGAAATCCACGCAAAGTTGGTTCTTGTAGCCCAGGCAAGAGAGGTCGTTCGGTATTGTCTGATCCTCGTTAGCGAGTTCCTCACTCTCAATTCATCTGGTGTGCATACGCTGTCTCCAGACCCTAGATGCAGTATTCTTGGGTTCGTTTCTGGCGCTCTCTTGTCGAACAGGTGGCGCTGGAAGAAAGGCTTCAAGGCCTCAAACGATCTGAACCATTCGTGGGTTGGATTATCTCCTTCTGACTTCTTATACCTTGTATTCCAGTACTCTGGCGTGGCTAGTGCCTCGATCTCCGCCTCGGCCATCATCTTGGCCTGAGTCGTGCTGAAGTTGTCGCGTTGAGCAAAGTTTGGATGAGAGAAACTGGCAGGAAAGCTACCAGCACGCCTGCGTTCAACTGAGCATTTTGTCTGCCTGAGGCAAGCAAAAACTTGGAAAGCTTCGATTGAGATTTGTGCGCCAACTTCCTTCAAGTGACAATATTGGTATCTTATCTGCTTCAAATACTGTACAACACACGCAAGCTCGCCCTCCCAGATCATGTTCATCGTAACGTCGTAATATCTGGACTGCTCTCCCCTCATGGGGCCTATGCAAAAGTTGAAGGCAAACCTGTTCGTCCTGGCCATCCTCTCTTCCCCTATTACGACAAGCTTCTCAGCAGACTCGTGGCGACGAGAGAATGAATATTTGGAGCTGCAAGGCTGGAGTATCTGGAGCTTCAAACTTTGAAAAAGCGCACACTGCCAAAGAAACCATCTACCTCACAACACCATCTCCTCGGCTCGCGGCAGGTGGAGGGTACTGAGGTGCTTGGTACGTTCCAGGCTGAGCATTCGCACCAGATCCATAATAATCTGCGTTCGCTCCATAAGCTGGCGGAGGTGCAGTGCCCGCATTCTCATTGCCATAATGAGCATATGTCGGGTAAGTATCGTTTCCGTTCTTTGCTGGTCTGTTCGGGTTGTATGTGACGGGGCCGTGGCCAGGAGCTGCCCATCCAGTCATCATGAGAGGCTTTTGGCCGACCTTGCGTCGGCGTCGGGCTGATATGCATCTAGAGGACGAGTTAGCCTGGCCCGCCTGAGGAAATACTGGATTACTTACGCGAACAGGAAGAATGCGAGAAGTGCGACAAAGATGATAGCGCCAAGCAACACCCACCGACCCCAATCATACCATCGGTTGTTGGTGCAGTATCGCTGGCCATATCGGTAGTAGCAATACGCCATGGTGGTCTAGATTCTCGCAATGGATGAAGCGTAGCTTCTCGATGGAGTGGCGAACTGGGTGCGAGCTTGCAGAGATGGTCGAAGAGCCGAGTGGTTGCTATCGCCCGAGAAATCGGCGTATCGCAATTGTCAGGTAAGCGATGCTCGCAGCGGTTGCTCGTTGAAGATAACGGCGGACTTGGTTGTCGGGTTGGCTGTTTTGGAATGTTTCGCGTGTTGGACTGAGAAAGGGGTCTCTGCAATTTTGCACTACTTCTAAGTTGTCTATATCGTATATCGTCCTTGTAGGCGATGTTGCTGGCATATATCTTGTCCATGACGCGGCCGTCGTCATCACGGACTTTGCCTCGCAGCATAAGCGGAATGGCGGTGTCTTGGCTGAGTATTGGCAGAGGCGCAGCCGGTATTCTTTGTCCGACTCTGCCTCCCTTCCAAATCAGCGACGAGAACAGCAGCGGGGGGCCCGCGGAGCTCTTCTTTGTAGCTGCTCTGTTGGAATCTGAATTGTCTGATCGGACACCGGCCGCGGCACAGATCTGCTCGATCTCTCGGCCCGGCATTGATGCCTCAGGCGCTCCACGTTCCACAACTGCGACTTCCTTGAGCAACCACACAGGCTATGAGACGAATGCGAATACGATGACTGCCAGCATCAGTTCTACAATACTGTCACCGGCCTCGCTCAGGCGACAATCCAAGATGACCTCGAAATGCAAATCGTTCCCTTCGTTCAGCCCCCGCCAGGGCTCTCAGCCTCTTTCTGGCCGATATCTCGGAGTTTTTTGCTCTCACCACGGGTCGCGTGTCCGTGAATGCGCCAAGCATCATGGTCTGGGAAGATTCTCGATGCGAACTCTATGCATGAGACTTCCCTCACATTGCTCTTGCACTGCCGTCTGATATTGCCGTGAACAAGCTCGACCAGCCACATGGGCGTCGCCATGGGTAAGACAACCTTCTCACCCGGGCCGCCATCGGCCATCGAACAAAGTTCTTACGGATGCCGAATACATGCCATCCGCTGTCGAAGATGCGCGACCTGTCACTCGATCAACAGAATGTGATCAAACAAGGACTGAACTGCAGAGATCTCATGCACGACGGGCAAGGGTAAGTGAAAGAATTTGAGGGCGGTAAGTCGACTGCTGCCAGAAAACAGTATACCTTTCTTCTGCGCATCTGCTCCGGTGCGTCTTTCTATCCAGCGTCATGTCATTCATTTCCCCCTCGCGCTGGCTCGCGGTCTGCGCTGTCCTGGCGACATTCCCGATCATTAGCGAGGGCGCCTTGATCAAGAAAGAGATCCATTTCCTTCAGTCCACCGGGCAATCTCGGGTTCACGAAAGGGATGTGACCCTCGCGGACTGGGAAAAGCCAGCACCCACTCTTTACTTTGACAGAAATGATCGTGTTGAGATCAAGGTCCACAACGGTATGCCTGAGAGCATCATTGTTCACTGGGATGACATAGTGTACGTACCTCAGAACAGAAGTAACGTGGGAGACTAAAGCTGATCAGTAATGCAGAACTCACGACGATGCTCAATCCAATCTTCCATTTATCCCGCCAACTTCGATACCGGCCGGCCAGGACTATTCGTACAACTTCACAGCTCAATCAGCCGGCGCCATTGTCTTCAGAACTTCCCCAACCTCACCGGATGCCGACGACTCGATTGACTGGAACGCCGTCAAGATCGATGCTCACGAGCTTCCGAAGATCCGTGATCACAGCCGCTGGAAACATGTCTTTGGACCCCAAGGTCCGTTGTTCTGGTTCTCGATCATTGCAACTATCCTCACTGTGGCAATCATGACCACTCTGCTGGGCCTGCGTTTAGCACGGAAGAGGGCTGCGCAAGGGCATGGTGAAGCGAAATTGGTACATGAAGAAGACCTCGAGGCCGATCGTAGGCCGCGATCCGGTATGGATGTCGAGAGGAAGAATGCGAGCAAAGAAACGATCTATGAGGTGTCTGGGTGCAAGTTCACAATGATGTGACAAGAGTGCATTTGGAATATGGCAAGCCTCAGGAATATCTGAGTGGTCTACAGATGTGTCAGAGACGGCACGAAATGTTTGGTGCAGATAGGGCTCATCAATGGCTCGTAGCTCTCTTTGAGCTATTGTTCCCTAGATCCAGCGGGATAGATTTCCAGCGCCTCATTATGCACGAGACTATGCACGACGTCGATCATATCGAGCTCGAACTAAGAATTCTCCGCACTTTGAATTGCAGTTTGGAGCTCAACGACAACGACAACGACAACGACAACAACGAGCAGATGAGGTGATGTCAACACGATTCGTCTCCAACGCAGAGCAATCTTGCAACGCACAGATAATCACACCGACTTTCCAAAATCCCAATTCCCGAAAACCCAACGCAGCCAAACGAAATACAAAAATCCTCCAGGGTCTGATCTCCAAAAACCCAAACGCCAGGCCCGTGCAACTGGATCCCACAAAGTCCATCCCGAAAGCCGCCGCGCCGACCGGTATTGAGCCTATCTGAACCGTACCTCTAGGCTTCCCTGCCATCCTTCCTACAATCCAATCTTATCTGTTCCAGGGAAAATGCTTCTGCCTCGTCTTTTCTGTGTTTGGGTTTTGCGGTGTTTGGCTTGCGATGTGCGAGAAACCTTTTCGGCGACCTTTCTGTTTGGAGTATTCGGTTCGTGCTTTGCTTCGCATGACAGGCTTCTGGAATGTCTCGGATCGACGGAGTCTGTGCCGTTTGTGAAGAGTGAGGCGTTTGTGTTTGTGGCAGCGCTTGGTTGTGGTATTCGGATTTGCACCTGCGTGAGATGTTATGTTTTGCCGGGCTGTTTTCCGGCCTTCCGTTCATGCATATCACTGTTCTGGAGATGTGCATTGATGGCTCTTTGATGCTGTTATTGGAGTTTATGTTGTTGACGCTAGTGTTTGTACCTGGTCTTAAGAGAGGGAGATATTCTTCTATTGTATTGGTATGCTATGCTATGGGCCATGGAACATGGCGATGTCTGAAGCTTTGATGTTGGAAACGGTGAGTTTGATCTCAATCTTTTGCCTTACTTGTACTTGTTCACCCACCGGAGAATGCTCCTGTTAGAATCTACCTTTCACTAACAGTTCAACTGCTGTCCTTTCTCTCCCTGCTGCCCTCCCATCTTCCAATCCACTCTGAAGCGGGACAGATCAGTTACCACTTCAGACTGCAGAACGACAAGAATAAGTCATAAGTCATCCGCCTCCCAGGGATCTTCCATCCGGCAGCTCTCTCAGATCGGACGATCTATCAACTCCCGGAAACAGACCGAGAATGCCAGGTGCTGGCAGCTCGTGGGGTACAAGCATGTCCCCAGATTTGCAACAGGCATCTTGACGACTTCAGCCTATGGATGGTCGGTCTTGACCAGAACTCGGAGGGCTCCAATAGGTAGAAGGCTTTGGATGCCGGGACCAACACATTTGTTGGGTGGGGAGACATCGTGATTGAGGAGACCAGTCATGGGGATTGCTGGTGGAAAGGGACAGAAGATCCGGTCCTGCCATGATGTCTCGTTGAACGAGTAAGCCGTTGTCACAGAAGGATTGCCGTACTTCTTCAAACCTCGCTCCTCGCTCAGGTGGGATTGTATGGACATACCTGGATCCACGCCAGACGACATCCAGGCTGGATTTCTCAACTTTCAGGGTCACTTGCGCACCTGTGCCGTCGTCTTCCTCGCTGGTCGCCAGGAAGGAATCGGCTGGCGTCATGGACAGGGCAAAGCATGAATCTCAAACTCTACCGCTGGAGATCGAAGTCAACTCTAACTCTTCTTCGGAGGGTTCCTGTTCGACGCATAGCCGGATTCCAGAGGAGAGGGAGGCTGATGTCGAGAAAAGAGGCATGGCGGCTGCTTGTACAGTTGAGCGATCAGTTTCTGCTCCAGCTTCAATACCGCAGCTCCCTTGGAACGTCACTGGAGTGATCGCTGCCCAGAATGGCCATGTTCCAGGAGCACAGAAAATCGAAGTTCGTCAGAACTTGATCCTGGCATCGTTGTGTGTTTTAGACTTCGTCTTGGCGATGGTACGTCCTTCATGCTTTCATCGAGAATACCCAGAACGCGAGCTGACTACAACAGGACCCGTTCATAACAGCAATTACTGTCCCAACTCTCATCAACAGGTTCGATTCGCTAAACGACCTGGGCTGGTATGTCAGTGCATACCTACTGACATTCTGCTGCTCCCATCTGGCTCTCGGCAAGGTTCTCACTGCTTCTAAACCGCGATGGTTCTTTCCCATCGTAGTGTTCATCATGATGGCTGGTTATGCAATCAGCGGAGCAGCACCCAGCTCTCTTGTTCTTATCATGGGCCGTGGCATTAGCGGCCTTGGGGCATCGGGCGTCTCTGCGAGCAGTGAAATAGTAGCGCTGCATAGAGCCCTGCAACGACGGCGGAGCAGAGCTTCTTGCATGAGAAGCATCTCGTTCGCCTTGGCAGTGGCGGTGGCTCCGATAATCGGCGGTGTGTTGATCGAACAGGTGTCCTGGCGGTGGTGCTATTACATCCAACTGGCAATACTCGCCGTACCTCTGGTCATGCTGTGTTTCAACTGGAATCTTGAGACGCCGCCTTCAGAAGAAAGACGGGCCTGGAAAGGGAGCGATCTTGATCCTCTCGGGCATCTCTGCGCCATACCGGCCATGTTCTGTTTGCTCTTGGGATTGCAATGGGCCGGTTCACATTATACTTGGGGCAGTGGACCCGTAGTCGCTCTGCTGACAGGTTTTGGCGCCCTGACCATCGCTTTCTTCATCATCCAGATCTGGCTGCAAAACGAAGCCGTAATTCCAGCAAGCATAATCAGCCAACGAAGCATCGCTGCGTCGATCATTTTCACCATTGGACTTTCCGGTGCGGAAATGACACTGGTATATTTCTTGCCCATCTGGTTCCAGGCGGTGCGGGCAGACAGGCCGCTGGACGCAGCGGCGAAGCTACTGGCTTTTGTGGGTCCTCTCGCGGCAGCGTTCTGCCTTTCCAGTTTCCTATCGACCAGAGTATCCGGATATCACATCATAGCAACGGTTATCTGTGGGCTCTGTGCCACGACCGGTTCCGGACTGCTTACCTCTTTGACAACGTCAACCAGCTCAGGCCATTTCATATGCTACCAGGTGCTTGCAGGGCTAGGACTTGGCGTAGGGTTACATGCTGGCCATCTGGTGGCCTGGAGCGTGGGTGAAATCGACAACGCATATGCAGCAAGCGTCATGACTTTCGTCCACGCGCTGTCGGGATGTTCCTTCATTGCTGTTGGCCATGCTGTGTTTCTGGCTGATTTGCGAGAGAGCTTGGCAATGTTACTTGGGTCTGATGATGCAAAGATAGAAGCAGTCGCCAGAAGCTTCTTCGATCCTCACCGCGTGAGCTCATTTCCCGCCATGGAGGTAGGCGCTATACATGGGTCTGTCATCAGAGTTTTCATCATTTCCACAGCTTGCGCATTTCTGGCTCTGGCGGCAGCATGTATGATTGAGTGGCAGCCTATTCGGGTCCAGCATCGCACTGGTACGATTAGGGAGGAAAGAGCGGACACTGAGGAGAACGCTGCGAGGGTGTTTAGTTGGTGTCAAACTGGCGATAAGGTAGCCAAGGTGTGACTGGGCAGTGCTCTATATCCATCATGCAGTTTTCCGGGCCCAGCACACACTAAGAGGCGTCCACATTCCAGACCTTTGAACCAGCGTTTGTCGTACATTCTCGCACATCCTTTCTCGAAGCGCTCTTTTCTCTTCGCCAAGAGTGTTCCGGCTAAGCGCAATCGAGAAGGTTTCGCTCAAGCTGGAAGCATATCGCCCGTACAATTCAGTCTCTGGCTTCCCCAAGACAGGTGCAGATGGCAGCTGATACTCCATCCTGTGCGCATCAACGAGACCAGCTGCAGAGCACATGTCGGCGAAGTCATCCCTGAGCTGGTGGAATTTGTTACCCATCTGCTCGGTCCAGACTGGCGCGAAATGTTGTATCCACGGCCAGTCTGGTGAAATCAGCCGATCGTTCTCATCGTACCAATCCAGGTGATCTTGATCATGGACCTCCACCCAGCCGCCGGGCGCCAACAGCGGTGCCACAATGTTCTCAATCCACTCTTGCCAATCTTTCATGGTTCCCGCTAGAAACCGGCTGTAGATAAAGTCGAATGTGCCGGATTGTACTCGGTTGTCGCGTCCAGTCTCCACGAGATCTCGAATGTTGGCTTGGATGAAATGGACGTTGTTAGGAATGTGCTCCTTTGGAACCAAGATTCGTGACAGATCTACGCCAAAGACCTCAGCTTCTGGGAAGGTCTTGGCGAGATACAACGTCATATCCGCGTTGACACCGCAGCCAATGTCCAGGATCCTCTTTGGACTGGCAGTTGAGACCGGCGAGTGTAAAGGTTTGCCATGCATCAGGGATACGATGGCCTCATGTTGCTGTCTCAGGCGAGCAAGTTCCGGCTCACTGATGTAGTCAGCAACGCCCAAGGCGGCCTGGATAGACAGAAGTATTACTCATTCGGCAGGGGATAGAAAGAAGCCAAGTCGGAGTGGTACTGTCGAGTACTCAGGTAGTCTGGCATTGTGTCCACATCTCGTGTACTCGAGAGCTTACGACATAACGAAAAAGATGCCAAAGTGTTTCTGATATACTCTCCACCTTTCAGCCTACCTAGCGTATCTTGACCCTACCTTGACATTTAAGCTCGAGACCTTCCACAGGAGCGCGCAAGTGCTAGGCGAACAGCTGAATTCGCGCTGAGGATGTCTGCCCGTGCGGGCATCTCTATCCGTATCATTACACATGATCCAACACCTGGAATCGCACTATCCCACCCTCGTTGGAGCATCTTCCTCCTTCCGCCTTTGCTTCGATGATATGTGCGCGAAACCGGAGCGAGACCGGCGAACCGTGGTTTAGGAGCAATGTAAGCTCGTCGTAGTCGGGGCTGGAGCTACAGGTGTCGTGGGCTGGACAGAGATACGGGAACAAGACAGTTTTCATGCAAACAATGAGAGGTTGGTTGATAGATCGAATGGTGCAAGAGGAACTGATTCATGTCAGGAGAGACGCCAAGAGGCACTAAGCTGTATGCAGTAAGGTCATTTCTGATGTCTTTCCCATTCTCAACAGTCCATGTCATCAACTTCCAACCCCCCGCTTGTGTACCTGGACAGCGCACTTCTCATGCCCCACAAACCATGATAACGCCCGGTTCCTCCTACAGAAAAGCAACATTCTCAACACTCGCAATCGCTCCACCTGTCAGAGTCAGACTTGCACCCTTCGCTTTCAACCTCTGCTAGAAGCGCGACTTCCCCATGGCCTCGCGGATCTGCTCATGCCCTCGATCTTCAGCACCGGGGACGGTAACACCATGTACTCTGTGAGACAAAGCATGGACCCTTTGGATAATGCCGGTCCCCGGGTGAATAGGACCGTCGAAGAGCGTGGATCTTGCTCAAACTCGCCTCCTTCGTCGCATACCTGGACAAAGCGATCGTGCTCGCTGGGAGGGACACCTTTGAACCCCTTCTGCTTGTTCGAGTGGAAGACGTACACGCTGATGTAATCGCCGACGCCAAAACGAACGTAACAGAGGTAGTTCCCATGATAAATCCCTCCAGTTGGCGTTGGGACATGGCTGGGGTGAGTGAAGTCGATGGATCGATCTCGCTGACGCTGGACTGTGTCGACCCGGATGCATCGACCTTTGGCTTGAAAAATACGCTTCCGATTGTATTCCGCGTTGTTATCTGGCCTGAAATCGAAATCTGGTTGCGCCGATACCTCGTCATCAGCACCTGATTTCAGTTCCTGAAGCTTCTGGTCCATGTCTCGCTCCGACTCGACTCGAACAACAAACTTCTGGTTGACTCCATGGACGTGGTGGCTGTAGGCTCTTGCTTCCAGTGCTGGTAGCTCACACGCTTCTTGATTATTCTTCAGCTTCTCCACTTTCTCATGCTTCGCACGGATAATCGCAGGGTCGAAGAAGTCTCTTGGATCCGCTTCTCTTATGGCATTGAGAAGCTTCTGATTCGTGGGTCTGCGCTGGCTTTCCCACGCGGCCCTGTGTCTGATCGCAGCGTCGAGGCGCTCCATGGCCTCTTCGAAAGAAGTTCCACCTTCGTCCTCGCTGAAATACCGACCATCGTTCTTGTAGATGTTCTGGCGCAGTCCTACCGCCTCTGGAACATCCGACCGGAGAGCCATATTTGTTTCGCCTCTCAGTCGACTCAGCAGCAGCAGCGGCGTGGTGTAGCTTCTGGAGCGCCGTTCAGGGCCTACAAGATTCGCCATCCTGCTGTTCGGCAATCAGTGGTCGATTCTCATCAGGAGATGGAATAGTAGCGCCGCGAGGAGGGTCGCTTTCGATGTTAAAAGCCGCGTTTTGAGGCGAGCGAGCGCAGCACCCCGGAGGGGGCCTCCACCTTTCAGCGTAGCAGAGAGTGTTATGCGCGAATAGGCTCGAAAATCGGAGAGGAAGTGGATGAAGGATGAGTGCTCAGCTTGAGTGAGAACTCGAGGGTTGCACATGCAGAGAAGGCGCTGAGTGAATGAGAGGGCGCAGACTTTACGGGGAGCGCATCACTCCTCGCACGGCTCTTTCACTCTACACTACGAATCATTCGCCCTCGAGAGACAGCGGGCAATCTGAGGCCGGCTCAAATCACTCAAGCCAGTCCATGACCTTCGTGCACAGTGGCCTCCAACAGACAAGGAGTCAGCACCATGGCAAAGCGCCATGTAGTTCCAACCCATTTCGGCGTTGTAGCTATTCGCTCTTTCATGATATCTCACTTTTGGGAAATCCGTCAGTCACATCAATGGAAATCTTTCGAAGCTCTCGTGGTGTACCACCAACGAAGAAATCCACCGCCGCGTTTGGATCTTGACATGCTTCCTTGTCATGTCGAGATAACAAACACAAGACGCGGTCCTCACAAATGCCCGACGTCCGTAGGTCTTAGACACCTTCAGCTCGGGCATGCCAGCCTGCAAAAATGTCGCTGACCCAACGTTTTCGAGATGGGCTGCACTGGATGTCATATCAGGCATATGGCAGGTGGCTGGAAACGACAGAGAGTCCCGAGCAGCCTGCCAGAGCGAGGCCAGAAACCCACTCACATACGAATGTCAGAAAGACTTCGAGACTCCACCTCCAGCCTCGCAATAATGTTCACCTAAAACAGCATTACATGGAACTTCTCAGAGGATTACACACTTCAACGTTAGAGGCTTCTCAGCTGAGGACTGAGCTTGAGAAGCATGAGAAGCTTCGTTACGGAGCACAATGCGGAATCGATGGGCGCCAGATTGATATCGATCGTCTTCAGAACGAATTGCGAGCCGATGTTACGGATCTTGTGGCGCAGCTGCAAGAGGAAGCTGGGCGACGGTCAAAAACTAGGGCTGACAACTATCTTCCAGTGCCAGATATTCAAGCTAGGCTTAGCACATTGGGAAAAGCTCAAGAGATATCTTGGGTACAATTGATGACAATCACTCATGAATATGTCAACGCATGCGTGGAAACGAATTTCGACGATAAGTGGTGCATTGATTATGGGGCTTGCAGAACGCTTGTTCAATGCGCGGAATACCATAAGCTGGTCACAATCTTTGGAACAGGACCTGCGAAATATCAGGCGAGAGCGTTTGGACACAATATCATCGCTAAGAGCACGTCGTCTAAACGCTCCTCAGCAGGATCGCAATAGCCCCCGCCTATACGACGACGTTTCAATCAAATCTCTGGACGAGAGGATCGCAGAAATGAAAGACACCCTTGCTTTACGGAAGCAGCGGCAAGCGGAATTGAGAAAATCTATACTGTCTGAACATTTCAAGCAGTGGCTCGAAGACCGTGATACGAGTGGAGTAGTTACAGTGTCGACGCAAGATGAACAAGATGGGGAAGCTGTTCAGACTCCCAACTCTGAAGGCGAAGAAACGTCGGAATCACCTCTCCCATCAGACCCTAATGAGGCTCTGGCCCTTTATCTAGAGGAGCGCGAGGAGCTTGTAAAACTTCAGTCAGACCTTAGCCTTGAACGTAATCGCCTTCTTCAAGAAGAAAAGGATCATTTGATCACCTTCCCAACATCAAGCGTGGCATGGTTTCGCAGCTTCGTCACCGACCATCTGAAATACGAGATCGAAGATGTGCGTTACTCTGAGCGGCGCTTGTTGAGCCTGCGGAGGAAGCTTCAAGAGCTCGGCACAGACTTGCCAGTTGAGAGAGAGCCTCCTGCCGTAATGCCTGTCGGAGGGGGTCTCGATGATCCTGACGATGGCAAGCGGCATTTGTATGGCTCTCGAATGTCCTTCGAGAATGACAGGATTCGCAAAGTCAATCGAACCAAGATGAATGACTGGCGTACTGGTAACAAAGACGATGGTACAAGTCCTAAGCAGCCGACTCCTCCTACAGGCCGAGACCTCTCTGCTCTTCCCGAGCAGTCCTTGTCGCCTTTGTCGGATCCTGACATTCCACCTAGCTCTGGGAGGAAGCGGAAACTGGAAGAATATCAGAGAAGCCAGCAACGTGTGCGAGAAGGGTCCAATAGTTCGTCTAAGAAGCAGAAGAATGAGTTTTTGGTGCTTGGAGAGCAAGACTGGTTCATGAAAAGACAACTTTTTGGTTATCAATCATTCTACCCTATTCTCGCCGCTTTGCTTGCTCGTTCTTGACGACGCTCTTCCCTAGAGACTTGACTCTGCCACTTCCGCTTCTCTCCCGAGCTGGGCCAATCGATAGGGCTGGTGCGACTGAAATCTCTAGCTCCACTGAGATCGATATCGACTGGAGGCGTTGCGTCTCTGCTTGGCGAGGCCGGTGACCGGGTGCTCAATCTCCAATGATTCGCCTGCCGTCGACCGGCTTTTGCTCTGCGCGCATCGGACCTTGGTGATAATGATATAGTTCCACCTCCAGAGCTGGCCGTATCCCGGCTTCGTTGATTTCTGGAGTAGTCGACAGAGACTGGGGTTGCTGGCACAGGCAGGCTTTGGGCGAGAAGCCGCTCGCGGAGGTCTATCAACTGATACTCCGCCGCTCTAATCTTGTCTGTTTCCTCTTGCAGGCGCTCTTGCATGATAGATCCGTATCTGCTTAAGCTGGAATTCGTGTACGTCAAGAGGTGCTCAAACTCCATGTTCTTGAGATCCAACCACTTCTTGCTGAAGCGGGCCTGAAGTCGCTCTAGTTTGGTTCGCACATTGGTGTACTGCCGGGTCAAGTCGATTGATGACCCCTCAATGCGCTCTGAATCCACGCTCTCATCATTTGATAACGACGAGTGGACAGATGATGGCGAGATGGAGACCCCTCCACGGCCATCTTCTGGGCTACTCCTTTCGTGACCGGACCCTGAGTTTGGTGAAGACACCGGGGTTTCCGCTTCATTGTTCGGGAGACGATGATTTCTTCTGAGTAGTCTCTTCCCCGCGCCATGCAAAATCTCTCCCTGCTGCTTGTTCTGCTTCCTCCATTGCAGATCAATGGTGTCCTCGAGGTCAGCAACGTCTTCTTCCAGGTCTTCTACTCCTCCATCATTTGCTTGTACATCTCCTCCATTGATACTATCCAGAAGCCGCTCGCTTCCGGCCCTCAGATAATCAGTCTTGAGCTTGAAGAGTTTTCGCTTGTTCTCTTGCATGAGCCTATGGCGATCGAGACAGTTCATCAAGAGGACACAATCACCATCGCCAAGACACCATCCCTGCGCAAATTTGGCATCTAGGCACAGACTGACATAGTCTTGTGCGATGTCGTACAGCCGCACCCAATGGCGCTCCTGAGTCTGGCGAAGAGGCTTGAGCTTCTTCCGCAATTCACGGAGTTCTCGATCCAGTTCGGCCTTCTCCGGCTGCCTTTCGGCTTTGGTCTCTTTCCAGCCTGCGATCCAGGCGGAGAAGTCTGCTCTCGTGTCGTTTCTCGTACGCATAAGGCCCATAGTATCCCGGTCAAGACTGACCTGTGCCAGATATCGTGGCTTCAGAAGATCTTCTATGCCTTCGAGGGTGTCTTCTTCTTCGCGGGACGACCTGTACAGCTCGAGGAGCGAGTCCAGGAATCGTGCAGGAATGTTGGTTCTGAGCGGTTTTCGCGCAAGCCGATATGCCTCGAGCAATTCTTGCTGTATCTCGCTGTCCGACTTCTCCAGGATAACACTACTTTCCACATGTGTAGCTATCGGAGCTTGCTCTCGTGGTCCGTATATCATGATCCAGGGAGTTCTGACAAGCCATAGCGTACCTCGCTTGATGTTGTCGAGGAGGTCCATATCGACATGCTGTATAATCGTATCAGCTCTGTGAGAGTGTGTATAGATAATTTTCAGGAAATCAGGTTACGTATAGGCAATTACCGCCACGGTTCTAGAAATAAAGAAGACAAGAGCGGATACGTCCGTTACCAATTCCGGGCAAGTGCAACAACTGGAATCCTTTGTTCACTCACATTCCGCCGGATGTCCCAGCCTTTGAGATGGCAATGACGCCTGTTTGCTGCGCTCAAAGAGACTTCATCGAGCTCTTTAGGCATTTGGGCGGCCTGCTGGCCTACGGTCAGGAGTTGGCTGCGATACAAACTGTGCATATCCTTCGGTAGGAACGCACAGACTCTCCAGGCACCAGCCAGGTCCGGACCAAGCCCAGCTCGTGCAACTTTGAGGGCTTCAGCGAGAGATAAGGTCACAGTGGCAATGTGTCAGTTACATGATATGGCATAGGGATCAAGACTGGGTATGCGGACCGTGCATCTCTTCCGCCTTTAGAAAATTGCAAATCCGTCCGGTTTGCGACATGCTCTTTAGTGCGGCCTATGGCATAAATTGCAGAACATGGAAAGCCCGTCCCCGAACATCGAGGCAACGATCTTCCGCGAACATAATGGGGTTCTCTGGGTCTCATTCACTCAAACTTAGTAAGCGATGAGCGTTCCTTCCCAATCTGGACTAGTGGGATTTGTGTAACCAGAGGCCCATGTCTTCCGGTCCCTCGACTTCAAGACTTCAGCAGACGAGAACTTTCTCGAGCTGAAATGCATCCGGTTTTGTAACGAGCATCAAGGTGAAGTCTCTACCAGAGTCGTAGTACTTGACCGAAGCGCGGGAAGCATCCTCGAGCCGCTGCACAACAGCAATCTGCGAGAGGTCGCTGATGGTGATCAACACAACAGAGGCCCCTACAGAGAGGTTTTCAGCGATCTGATTCTTTCCAACTTACCCTTCGCCTTAGCCTATTAGTCTCGAGAATGGCAGACTCAATTGAGCGCCACGACAATCGTTACTACATGGGCGGCAATGAAGAGAAGGAAAGAGTAATCAAGACGGTCAGCGCACAGCTTAAGGGCAACAAGCTTCACAGAGATCTCGAGGAGCCCACCGAAGAGGAAATCCTGGCCCTGAAACGTCTCTCCCCGGAGAAACTCAGCCACCCCAAGATATTAGCCGTATGGATCGACAAAATCCAGCAGACCGCCGACTCGAATGATCAGGAGAGAATGCAAGCATTGACAACACACGCAAACTTGCAGGAATATGTCGTCGACGGCCTGAATCGCCCGGAAGCTATCAGAATCATGGTGTGTGGAATGCATAGCCGCCGCCACTGGGCTGCGAAGAAGTTCCGCAATCGACTTATCCTTCAGCCATGGGGCGTATGTGAGCCGAGCGACGATATGGCGCTCAATCGGGCTCGAGTCCGTCCTGGAATCTTCTTGCGCACCAGATTCCCTACATCTATGCACTCAAAAGACATCGACTTCACCAGATTGGAATTTGCTTCTGGAGCACTTGGAGCGCTGCATTATGGGTCATACCGCTCTCTGGTTCTACGCGTTACCAAGCGCGAAGCCGTGGTCTTGATCTTTACCTCAAAGCGAGGGAGAGGCGGAAAGTCACTCGAGGACGACGAAAGGGATCAGTACATGCAAGTACTAGAAGAGGCCTCTCACATCAGCGGCGACGGAAGCCTCGACATCGTGTACACGATTGGATATGAGGAGTGCGAGGGCAGCCTTCTCTGGATGAAGGAGGTCAAGGTTCCGCTGAACACTCTCATGGCTATTGAGCCAGGAATGCTAACCAAGGACAGCCTAGTTCGCGTTCACGACAGATACAGTGGCAGCGAACACACCAAAGCCACCATGAAGAACTTCTTGGCGGAAGCCGGTGTCAGCAATGAAGAAGCGGATAGAATTCGTCAGATTGGACGCCCCGGGCACTACCAAGCACTTAAAGGAGTTGGATCGGACCTCAGCTATTTCGATCCACTTGATGTTGTACCAGACCCAGACAGTGAAGCAGAGGAAGCTCACGGCACGGACGGAATCGCAGAAGCTCGATCTCCTTTTGAAAAGGAGTCGCCCACTTTGTACGAGGAAATCGATTCTGGAGAGGACGACCTCCAGCAAGCGCGCTACCTCTCTGCGGTCCGAAAGATCACAGAAGCTCATCGAGAGTATGAGCTGGAGACTCGAGACATTCGAGCGCCGCACACACCAGATACGAAGCATGAGCCCCGAGGAAAGAAGCGCCCGTACGAGGACGAGACCGAAACCCGAGACCATCGGAAGAAACACCGCAACAGAACATCGACCCGTAGCTGCAGGCGCGACAATAGAGTCTTTGATGAAGACGAGGGCATGCTTGACGAACGCTCTCGCGCGGAGGGGAGACGAAGTACTCGACGGCCAGAATGTGTGCGCGGAGACAACGGACGCTATGCTCGCAACACTGGGACCGAGACCACGGTTGCTCGCAACATCGGTGGTCGCATGCAAGATGTTCGTCTGTAGCCTGGTTCCGATTCTCGCCGCCAGATCACGCAACTTCGTCTCAGAAAGCGAGCACAGGCATGCTAAGCGCAGCGCCGCTAGAAACCATTTGCTGTGGAGTGCTCCAGCGGACGCCAGAAGCTGCGCAAGATCGCAGCCACCTTCACCTTCTATTTTGCGCCGAGATGGTGGCAAGTTGGGCTCTTGCACGATAGGTGAGTTGGCGTCTTGAGGCTTGAGGAATACATCGCACCTCGCATTTTACTTTTGACGATAGCACACACACCCACGCTCTCTCTCTCTCCGCGAGATGGCCGTGATCTTGCGCGCTGTCCTCGCCATTTCCTTGATATGTGCACTGGTGGACAACCGCAATCGGAGCTCACGTCGACACTCCATACGATCCGAAATCTTGAACGGTAAGCTGCCTGCACTGCTCGACAGAGGAAAGGTTTCTGACGGACGGACAGCATCTGGAGCAAGAAGTTCGAATTTGCGGAACGTATCGTCGCATAGGGCTTCGGAGATTCTTGTCGCGTTACACCTGTTGCGCGTTCTTGCTTGAAGCATTCTTGTTTGAAGCGTTCTTGTTTGAAGCGTTCTTGTTCGAAGAGATACCCATGACGAAGCAAAGGATCGCACGGCTGAGGTGCAGCGCATTTGCTTCTAGATGATCGTTTTCTGACTGTTCGGACCGCTGGCGAGCTTCTGCACAGCTGCAAGAGGTGGACAGCGTGCACTTGCGCAGAGTGGTGTCGTGGCAAGCAGCTGAATTCGAAAAATTCAGAGCATTACTCAATGCGCGCCGTTTCTCCTTCCCAGCAATAACGAATATGCAGCCCAGAGCACACTCGGCGAGATGTTTGTTCCAAGCATGAGCCGACGCCAATCAGGCCTCGCGCATGTCCAGAGGTGTGAGGCGAGTCCGCTCCCTGCCTTTCAAACCCAGTCGCTGACTTTGAAGCAGGTAAATGACCCGATTCAAAGCATTTTATCTCTAGTCTCTTTGCAGCTTTGGGATGACGCTGCAAGCGCCTCATGTCATTTTCAATCTGGCCGCACAGCGTCCCTGATACTCTTCAACCTCAACTGCCCCTTCCTTCCCCATCCTTTCTGCCCAGCAGCAACACTCGGTCTGAAGTCCTCATACATATGAAAAGCCCTCCCGTTTAACTCCTCCTCTTGCCCCTTCCACTCATCCAAGCTTTCTTCCATCGTCTTCCTGACCTTCTCATATTCATCAACCCCAAACTTCTTCTTCAATGTCTCCTCATTGACTTTTTTCGGTCTGTCCCCGACCATCGCCTCTCCATTCTTGATCTTCAAGTTAAAGCTCATCACTTCCACCTCACTCAACTCGGCTTGCTCTTCCTCCCGCTTTTGCTGCTTCTCTTGCTGCGCATCTTTGTCAGGCTTATCCATCACGCCAATCGAGCGGCCTTTGGATATTGCGCCTATGGTGCTTATTGCGCCGCCGATGGAGAGACAGGTTGAACAGGAGAGGGAGGGATGAAGGAAGTGGGCTACGCAGCTGCCCCAGAGCTCGAGAACCGGTGCTCGATTGATCGTTACGGATTCGGAGTCGTCATCGCCATCGGCTTCATCTTTCGCATTATTGTCTTTGGCTGCCTTCTTGTCGACATTGCCGGTTTCTGGCTCGATCTTGGCCTGCTTCTTGGGTTGTTGCTTCTGCTTCTTCGCGGCTGTTGGCTTCGATTCGGGAGCTTTTCGCTTTGTGCCTTTGATCGGTGCCGATGATTGGGCCTTGGTGGCGCCTTGGCCTTTACTACGTGTTGTGGCCGGCATCGTTGTTGGTACACGATGGCATACGATGCTGTGAAAGATGATGTTGATGTCATGGCGAGCGCGTCGAAGCTCCAGCCAGCTCTCCACAACGGAGCCAAGGCCGAGGGATCAACCACACCTTCCTTCGAGCCGTCACGACTCCGATACAACAACACCTATCGGTTTACCTTTCCTCATCGGACGAATAGCCAAACCAAAGTCGGCCATGATGGGAGGATACAGCATGACACCGCCATGGATCTCACTCAAAGACAGTCGATAACAGGACTCGGGGCCCCAACACGATGGAAAAAGCCCATGTGGGCACATTGAATTCACCCGCGGTACCAGGCACCATATCCATCGTGGCTTGCAGACCTCCAGTATCTTGTCATGTACCTCGCTCTCAACGGAAGCCTCCTTCATCCCCTGGAATTCAGCCTCCAGAATGGGCTTGGGACCATGCAGGAACGAAGCTCCTCCCGGACGATGTATTTAGCCGGAATGCATGGGGTATATGAAGGCTGGAAATGCTCAGAAGCTGCGAAACATCTACAGCAGTCGAAATGGCTTCTCTGATTCCAGTCGCTCTTTGTCTCTTGTCATCGACCGTCGTTGCCGTCAATGGCTGGCGTAACAGCAACACCACCACCATTACCATCGATGCGACCAAGAGATACCAACGCTTCGATGGCATGGGCTTCTCTGAAGCCTTTCAGCGTGGCACGCAGATATATGGCGCAGATGGTCTGGGTTCCGAGAATACTGAACGAGTGCTCGATCTTCTCTTTTCCAACACTACCGGAGCTGGCATGACTATCTTGCGAAACGGCATTGGGTCGTCAATCACCAATCCGTATGACCTCATGAAGTCAATTGAGACCATGTCTCCTGGAACAGCAAATGTAACACCCAATTATGACTGGCAGGGTACCATCAAGTCAGGCTACGGTCTGGACAACGGCCAGCTACAGCTTACGAAAGACGCAATCGCGCGCGGTGTCAAGACGATCTATGCCGATGCCTGGAGTGCGCCAGGCTTCATGAAGAACAATAGCAACGACTCCTATGGGGGCTATCTCTGCGGCGTCTCTGGCATTGACTGTCCGACTGGAGACTGGCGTCAAGCATACGCCGACTACCTCGTCCAGTATCTCGAATCCTACCAACAAGAGGGCGTTGATATTGACTACGTTGGCTTCGTCAACGAACCCGATATCAATGTCACATACGCTTCGATGCTGTCGTCCGGCCAGCAAGCAGCCGACTTTATTGGGGTCTTCGCTCCGACTCTCCGCTCGTCTGGCCTGAAGACGAAGATTGCTTGCTGTGATGGCAGCGGCTGGGAGGAGCAGCGTGAACGTCTCACTGGTATTCAAGCGGCCGGTGCTGAGAACGATCTTGATGTTGTCACGTCTCACGGTTACTCCAGCCCTTTGAGCACCCCGTTCGATACCTCAAAGCCTGTCTGGCAGACTGAATGGGCGGATCTAGAAGGCAATCCAACTCTAGCCTGGTATCACAATGGAAGCTCGGGTGAAGGCTTGACTTGGGCGAACCATATCCAGCAAGCGTTTGCAGCGAGCAATGTCTCGGCGTTCTTGCACTGGATTGGTGCTGGAAATACGACTACCAACTCTGCTTTGATCCTGCTTGATGGAGATGAAGTCAATGTTAGTGGACGGCTGTGGGCTTTTGCGCACTGGGCTAGAACTGTACAACCTGGTGCGGTCAGAATTGATGCCATCGTGACGAGTTTGGCCAATATCACTGCGACTGCATTCGAGAATCCGGATGGAAGCTTTGCTGTGCAGGTCATCAATAACAGCAACACGACACAGAACATCGCGCTAGCAGGGAGTCTCTCGATGCAGAAGGGGGCGCTGAAGGTAACGACGTACTCATCGAGTAACGCAGACACTTTCTCGGTCGCAGCTCGACCGCCATCGAACGGTAGAGGGGAGCTCTACAATGTTGCTCCATTCAGCGTGAAGAGCTTTGTGTCGTCGCTTTGCTGAGCCAAGAACGGCAGGCCCAGGTCGCGGTTTCAATGTCGTGTAACGGCGAACGAATGCAAGCGTTTTCTGGTGGTGGCGCAGCTGAGCTTCAGCTTTGCAGACATCACACATCACGAGTTTCT
The DNA here is from genome assembly GCA_003666085.1 of Pseudocercospora crystallina. NCBI lineage: Eukaryota > Fungi > Ascomycota > Dothideomycetes > Mycosphaerellales > Mycosphaerellaceae > Pseudocercospora > Pseudocercospora crystallina. Next base: position 225,521 of record QQNG01000255.1, read on the forward strand.
CTCTTTCGCTCTCCAGAACCGCAAAGAAAGTCATCCGGGAACGGAGAATTACAAGGCTATGTGGTTGTTGAACGCCTTCACACTCAACTTGTCCTGGTTTCACGACGAGGATGCCCATCGAGCACGCTATGCGATTTCCTCACATACTTGGGGACCCGGCGAACTCACGTTTGACGAGATCCAGCACTCGGATGTCGCACTCCAGAAACCAGGCTTTGAAAAGATTCAACTTTGTTGTCGGCAGGCGATAGCTGATGGGCTCGAATTTGTGTGGATAGACACGTGCTGCATCGACAAGACCAGCAGTCAAGAGCTCTCAGAGGCCATCAATTCCATGTATCGCTGGTATCGTAACGCGCACATCTGCTACGCGTACTTACCAGATGTCGTAATCGACTTCGAGTTTCAGGAGGGCGATGTTCCTGCCCTCGTACAATTGCAAATGGAGAACGCTCGCTTCGTGGAGAGTAAATGGTTCACGAGAGGCTGGACTCTTCAGGAGCTAATCGCGTCAAGAGCTATCAAGTTCTACGGATTGAACTGGACGTACCTTGGCTCAAAGAAAGACCTTTGCTGGGATTTGAACGCCGCGACAACAGTGCCTTTGCCAATTCTGCTCGGAACGCAGGATGTTGCTGAGGTTTGCGTGGCGAGAAGGATGTCTTGGGCAGCAAAGAGAATCACCACCAGGCCCGAGGACCGCGCGTATAGTCTACTGGGTATGTTCGATGTTAACATCCCGCTGCTCTACGGAGAGGGTGAGGGCAAAGCCTTTCAAAGGCTTCAGCAGGAAATCCTCCGCAGCACCAGAGACCTCTCGATACTGCTGTGGACACCACATCGCCCGCGAGTCGGAATGATATTCGCAGACTCGCTCTCCCAATTCCAGGACAGTGGAGACGTCACTGACTGTCCCATCTACTCCGACGATCCTCGAGATCCATTCGAGCTGAGTACTGGACCTTTGCCCCAGCTTCGTGTGACTCTCCCGGTTGTGCAAGACGGCACAAAGACATATTTTGCTCTCAATCTCCGACAAGACGGAGATATCACTGGACCCATAACCTTACCTTTGCATGACGTACCACTGTTCAAAAAGGACACTGAGGCGGAACTCGTCACTGCCTTCTTACGCACATCGCGGTATGACACTATGGCGGCCGTGGACTTGCAAAGAGCCGTGAAACGGCGTCTTCTGATCATCTCTGGTAGCAGAGCGGACCAAATAAATAAAATCAAGACAGACCGTGTCGAGTTTGCGTTCGACTCTTGGTGCGCAAAGCATTTCACTGAAGTAAAGTCCCCACCGCACAATGGACTACTACGGGCTCCTCAGCAGATACCCAAAGGCGCCAAAAGTGCTCCGATCACATACTATCTAGACTGGGCGACTGGTAAGACGGATGCCTGGGCTCGCACTTCTATAGCATCCACTGCGTTCATTGTCCGGACTATTCAGCCCCGGCAGCTCCGAAGGCAGACTATGTGGACAGTCGTGAACTTCATAGGCTCCAGTTTCAAATTTGATGTCGCGGCTAGCGATAAGAACATCTGGAACATGCTTGACTCTGAGATGGGCGTGCAACCTCATGTTTTGAAGACCTTGAATCTGAACGTGGAAAAGGAGCAGTGTTTGGTGGAAATATCTGTATCGAGGTCAGGTCACGCGGACGTCGGAGGATTCTGGTTTGAGTTCGAACGCATCGACAACAAGACTTACTGATGGGCTCTCAAACCCTCACTTCGCGATCCCGCTGTGCGCATGACCATTCTCTACTGTTGCTTTGTCCAAGCGCTTCAGGGCCGTAATGGAATTCTGACTTGCCAAAACGGATGTCTATTAAGCGCGCTTCCACAATGCGAGTTTCAGAGCTGTTGGCTAGAGGGGGCCGAGCTTAGGTGGAGAGGAGAGGACAAAAGGCACTAGAAGGATACATCGGCAGATCATTCCATTGCGAAGATAGGATCTTAACTATCCAGCCCTGGGCAGTTCTCGGAGTACTCGTCCGTAATATCAGTGTACTTGGGCGGGTCAACCCAGATGAGATCGAATCTGTCGCTTGGATAGTCTGGAGCATCATCATCGCCGAGCTCCTTGACAATATCGTGCAACCTGGGAAGAATGTCAGCATCGACCCGCCTATCCAAAGCAGCACGCCTCTGACGCAGAACTTACGCCTTGTGCTCCCAGCAAATCAGAATGTTTCCATTCAGGTCGTCAAGATCCTTCACTTTATCCTGTACACAGTCTGGGTCGTCACGATCGCAAGAGTGGTCGATTGTCAAGCCAAGATCTTGGGAGAGCGGGTAGACGGTATCGTAGGGTCTCTTGCGGGAGCCGTCTGGATGAAATGTAAGCTCAATGGACGTCTGCTCAACCCGAGTAGTTGAAACACACCTGACTTGTAATCCTGCGTAAGGATGGCTTCAATGTTGTATCCAGAGCTAGCTCCGAACACATTCCTTAAGCATTGCGCTCTCTGCATGCCCTGAGCATTGAGTCCATTTCCACTGTCGGGCTTCTCGCCGTGTCGGATGAGGTAGACAGTGGGTTTGGCGATGGCCAGAGTAGCAAGGCCGAGGATGGCGAGAAAGGACTTCATGATTGCTGTAGATATCTCGTATCGTGTCTAACTTACATCCTTTGAAGTGGGCATCTTGTTCTCCTTATATTAGTTTGCTGTCCCACGTTTGAGGACAACGCCTGAGGAAACCAAACTCCTTCTACTATCACATTCGTACAGTCCTCCGTCCCAGGTATCTTCGCTCAAGACGCTACCATCTGCGTCCACGGATGCTTGACAACAAAGAAGCATCGATCGACAGATTAAATGCTGTGCAACGCAGACGATCCCACAGCCTTAACGTAGAATTTCCCTTAGAATGGTTGTACAAGCGCGAAACGTGTTGTTCAATTCGCCGAGTTGCTTGTCCTCAGCTGCCCGAGCGGGATGATCTGCAAACATGTGTCTCAGCTGGGACATGTGATTCGCTTGGGGCTTTGATGCAGCTTGCCAAGCGCCGTGCTACTGCAGGCACGATCTGGTACGGGAGCGCTTCTTGAGGACGACCTACTCTTTTCGACGTTTCGTGCAACTTCAGCCCGCGGAGTATTTCAATGGAGAAAGAGGTCACGTAACGAGCTGAGAATGTTCGCCGTCGAGTTGTTCTTCGAGCGAAATGTTGATGATGCACTCCAACTGTCGAACAGGCAGCTCACTTGGACTTCCCTGACGACCGAGATCTAGAGAAGCGTGCGAAGTGCAAGAAGGATTTGGTCAGCTACGATGCCTTCGACAAGGACATTGACATTTTTCTTCAATTCACAAGGATCCTCTTCGGATCCCACTTCCGATCCGTACACCACCGATCAACCTCTAAATGCAACTTCTCAACCGCATCGTATACATTGATCATCATCTCATTCACCGTCTTCACCTGTGCCTCCCTGTCACTTTCAGGAATGCTCTCCCAAACATCTCTCATCAACTCCATGACCGCGAATAGCTGGTTAGGCAGCCAAGTGACAATCGGACTTCCACCAGTGGCTGTTGGATGTTGCGAGCGACGAATGATGTACTCGCGTGCAAAGAGCCAATGCCGCCAGCGGAAGCTACGGACGTGTTCGAGCAGACGGAGGTAGAGAACTTTGGATTGAAGGTCCTTGAGGCAGTATTCTTTAACACCAATCTCTTCGGCTCGAGAGCGGACGTAGCCAAGAAAGTCGCGGTGAGGCTTGGGACGATACCCTCTGAAGTCTTTCAGGATTTCTGTGAGTGGGTTTTGAGGCATTGGAATTTGAAGGAGCGAGTCGAGCAAGGGGATGATGGCATCGTTGGCACCAGATTCCCCACGGAAGTACATCGGCCTGTTTTCGTTCTCGCCTTCGTAGATGACGCCGTCCGGGAAGAAAGGCTGGTTCTTGAGACCGAAGATGAATGTGCGATAGCTGATGTAGTCCTTTGGCCGAGACTGGTTCCACATGCCCTCCATGGAGTCTTCAATGACCTTCATGGTGTCAAGCAGGACTTCGAACGCGTCGTTGACAGATGAGCTGCCGGTGTCTGCAGCGACCGCATCGAGCATCTGGACAGCTCCTTGAATGAGGGGACCAGTATGCTTGACCATATCGACGTGGGTAAGGATGAAGCCAGCTTCCGATGAGGAAGGGTCGAGGCCCTTCTCGAAAGCACGGATGAGGCGGAGATTGCTGTACTCGGATGCGCCGATCGCAGCATTCGCAAAGCGGTAGTTGAATAAAGCGTAGCCAGCAGCATACGCTAAGAAGGCAGGCACGTCGAGCCTAAGACAGATGTTAGACAAAGCATGGAGTATGGTGTGGAAGATACTGACATCTTGGCGCATTTGACGAGCGGGCCAGCAATCTCTTTTGGCAGCACTGAACGACCCATGCCGTATGTCCCATCAATGTTCCACTGCTTCCAGCATGGCTCGAGCAGGTAGGCGGAAGCAAGGAAGGAGTAGTCTCTGAAAGCAGCTGACACAGCGGTCAGGTCCGGCTTGCCGTCGGCGGCCACCAGGTTGTCAATCTCGTGTAGGAGATCTGGTAGTGCCTTCTTCTCGTCGATAGTTGGACCAAGCTCATAAGTCGCCAGCAGACCTGGTGTGCCGTCAAGCATTTGAATCGGCATGTCATCGCACAGCTTCTGCAGGGGTGCAAAGACGGCAGGGAGCTCGACCTGAGGTGTCTGCAGTGGTAAGAAGCCATTCTGGGTTGTGATGGTGAACGGATCCAGAGAAGATGGAAGTGTTGCAGGATCGGCATGGAGGTGCGGAAAGTCAGCTCTAGTGTCGGAGATTCTGCCCTCCTCTTCGTGGCCGGAGCCACTGCTCAGGTAGGGACTCATATTGTATGAAAGAGGTGAGAAGAAGAGGTGCGAATGGAGGAACCTTGGCAGTGGTGTGCTGACTAAGTTCCGATATCAAAGAAAGCCACGAAACAGCCTCTGGCGAAGGAGATGAAAGAAAAAAGAAAGCAAAATGAATCTGGGGAACTCACGTTCTTTTGTATGGTGTGGCCGGAATTGCGGCCATTCTCTGGCAGTTTGGCATTATCTCAGAATTGAAAATCCTCAATGCTGATTCGCCTGGCCGGTTTGGTTCCGGCCTTCGTGGGGACGATAACGGCGACCTCTGACCGCCTGATGCTGACGCAAGGGCGTCGTGGATAGATAAACCCAGTGTGGTAATTCCTCAACGTACATCATGACATCTAATATGGAGCATGAGGCGAAGGGAGGGTGGTGGCATCGAGGTAGGAGGGCACCACGGTATGCGGCGATGTCGACAGTGCGATGGCCGCAGGCGACGGAGGCAGGTAGAGCAGTAGACCAGGTGGTGAGAAGGACCAGGGCATACATGCAACCAAAGGCTATCGTAGGACAGTAGCGCTGACTGGTTTTCGTCCGACATGAGCTGGCAGCCAAGGCATATGTGATGATTCGATGTGCGACGGCAATGTCACGTGATCAGCGCGCCGAGGGACAGCATGGCCTGAGTGCACGTAGGTGTCCATGATGTAAAGAACCAGCCAGGGCAGTCGATTCAAGACACATAGCCACGTACCACGCCCAGGCCCCCAGGTGGGCTAAGGGGATTGGTATGGGTCCGGAAGCGGTAGGGCAGTGCGGTTATCGCCAGCTATGCTCGAGACGAGAACATCCTCGAACGCATTGGGTCCCTCAAGTGCTGCTCGAGTTGGCGGCGGAGTCCATTTGAAGCAAGCCTCATGAGCATAGACGTGGTGTCCTCATGTGCGCGATAGCCAACACTTCCGGAGGCTTTCGGCGAATTGAGGACCAAGTGCGCTGCCAGAACAACAAATGACACCACGGCAAACAGTTCCGGATGCCATAGCACAGTATGTTGGCCGCTGTGTGTGCACACAGTGAGCAGTTGAGCATCAGAGAACACTTCCGGACTCTGATGTCGAAGCTTCCTCCTGAGTATAGTAACCATCCTCAGGCTATGATCCTCGACAAGCAAACACTTCCGGATGCTGTCAATCATCATGCCTAGCTCTTGCGAAAAGTGTGCCGCACATCGTCGTACAAAACTTTTGGTGTACTTGGAGCCGAACACTTCCGGACGACTCAAGCGGACCAGCTCGTGAGCAGGAAAGTAGATCAGGTTATCGACAGGCGAACACTTCCGGACGCCGTCGTTAGGGGACTGAGTAGCAAACACTTCCGGATGCTATCAGTGGGTGGTGTGTCTTGTAGATGATTGATTCTTCAGAAGAGACTGAAATTCTTCAAGCAGAGCCAAGTGAGGTTGCTGTCCATCATGGTGGACTGATAAGCACAGATATTGCTTCCAACCACCAAGAATCTCCTCCTCTTCCATCACACACATCAGCCATCTCAGAATCTGATCTTGCAATATGGCGCTCGCTCTTGGGTCAGGATGTTCGTCGCGTTTTGGCCATCTGAGAAGCAGGGGTGTCGTCTCGGTCGCATATTGTCGATTAGGCTGGACGAAAAGGTTCCAAGACGCAGATCTGTTCCGTCAGCTTTCAAACATACCCGCGGACACAGTGAATCAGCAAGACTCTCGAGATGCGGCTTGCGATGAGTATATCGATGCAGTATGGCACGATGTTGCTGATGGAAGGTCGATGTCGATGACAGGATGAGTTCCTCCACCGCCAGAATCTGCCTCTCCTCCTTGGCGCCGGCCAGCCTCGGCTTCTCCTTACCGTGATCACGACTTCACTTCAGACCCGCAGCGCAACATGGATCTCGAACCCCATCAACATCAGGACAGGAGCACGTCAACAGCCACAAGAGATCATATGTCAAGAGTCATCTTGAAAGCTCAAAAGCGAGTAGTCCAACTTCAATACCCTCTCCAATCTTTCTTCTTGCCCAGTACATCCGCCAGCCAACCAACACCTCTAGCCACGATCACAGCCAGGACAATGGCGACCAAAGCCCCTCCACAGATTGTCACTAGGACGGCACAATGTCTCTGCAAGTCTGTGAAAGTCGAGTTCACTGGCCAGGATAAGGGCGCTGTTCTTTGCCATTGCGACAATTGTAGACAGGCATCGGGAAGCGCATTTATGCACAACCATCGATTCATGAAGACGATTATCAACGTGGTTCAAGGAGAGAAATATCTCAAAGAATATGCCGACAGCGATACAAAGACAGGCAACACGTTGTTTCGACATTTCTGTAATCAATGCGTATGTATCCCGATCTCTAGCCTATTTGTCACTTGCTGACTCTGTGAACAGGGCTCGCCACTTTGGCTGTCGAGTTCTGCCATCAAGGGCTTTGCGGCTGTCCAAGCTGGTAATTTGCAAGGCAGCAAGGTGCAGCCTTTTATGGAGCTCTTCAAGGAGCAGAAGTATTCTTGGGTTGGTGAAGTAACCAACGAGCAGGCGAAGCTGTAATGTACGCTGAGGTCCTGCCCAAGCTAGAGCACTGAATACGCACACTCCACCCTGTCATCAGCCCTAGTTGAAACGTGCAGGTGCGAGCATCAATATTCAAATTGTATCCCATCCACGGCTCCCATATCCTTTGTTCCATCCCTCATGCCAAGGGTTCTCCCTCAACTCTTCTTCCCTCTTCAACAATAACCGCACCATGTCTCCCAGCGTCAGCGCATCATGCCAACTTCCATGCCCCACTGACTTCGTCCACCCACTCTCCTCACTCAGCATGTAGCTTATGTTCCAAACATCCCGCTTTTTCGAACTCGGCTGCACGAGCAACAAGTCCTCCCAAGAGCCCCGCGGCACAGTCTTCATGTTTTCAATGGTGGAGAATATGATCTCAAGGTTGATCCGTTCGAAGTGCATCTCGATCTTCGATGATTTGATTCCCAGGCGAGTCTGCATGACCGGGTCGGCGAGGAGTGGATTGACAAGTAGCTCCTTCTGCTTTGGAATGACGCTGAAGAACATCTTCTCTTGGAGTTTGAGAGAACCATCGATCGTGTCCTTGAAAGTTCGAGAGACTCGTTGGCTTAGCAGGAGGGTACGAATGTCGAGATTGCCGTCATGGAGGATCGCCTCGAGCAGTTCCGGAATCGAGACCACCTTCTGTGCGGCGGTCGGCGGAAGACCGAAGGTGGCTGGTTTGTAGGGGATGATTCGCATGGTGGAAGATGTCTGGGCGCTCGTACCAGCAGTAGGTGTCTCTGTCTCTGTCATCTGTCTGTCGATGCGGTGATGGAGAGGCGGAGAGTTGCCTTTTGAGAGACACTCGGGCAGGGTGCATTCACTCGAACGCGGTTCTTTGGACTGATCTATTGACAAAATTAGGCATAGCACATTCACTCGATAGTTCAGCGCCGACAGCTTACGTTCTTCAGCAGCGATGACAAGGAAGAATGTAGCGAGCTCCACTGGGGTCGCCAAATTGTCTGTCTCGCATGAGGAGCGACAAATTGAATTTCTTTTCGTTACGCATCTCAAGCATTCCTCTCTTCCTCCCCTTCAAAAGGATCACACTTCGCCATATGTTCAAGATATGCCCTGAATGACGGATACGATTCAGGATCAAGCACAGCCGAGCCTTCAAATCGTACAAATAACCAATCCAGCCTCTCAAACGCTTCAATACTTCCGGCGAACTTCTCGATTGCTTTCGTTATTGTGGCACGCTGCTCATCATCCGCGAGCTCATACATCTCACGATATGTTGTTCGCGCCTCGGTCAGAACACTCGGCGGGACGAGCCAGAGATATTCACAGTCAGTCTTTCCGACTTGAATGGCACGATCGCAGGTCGGCAAAGCCCCATCATCGACCAGTTGTTCTATCTGACAGGGAAGAGTCAAAATTTGACAGACCACGTCGCATGCTACTTCTTCGTCCCATATGATACGGGAGGTGGGAACAATGCCAGGACCGCAGGTGATGCCGTCGAAGATTCCTTCTGCGTCGCCTTTACAATGGCAGTCGATGTGGTCGTGGGAAATGAAGCCATTGGAGATTCTGAGGTATTCTCTGAAGTCGTCTGGCAGACTAGTTTCGAGACGTTGCTCTAATTCCTTGATTTCGTCTTCGCTGGCTGGTGGGTGAAACATGGTCGATCGAAGCTCTTGGTTGGACCCGCTCCAGAATTGTAGTCCAGGCTCTCCTCGAAGTGTGTTTTCTTCTGCTATCTCTAGCAGTTCTCGCATGGACTTTGAGGTCATGTCGATTGTGTCGTTCACCATGATGCCATGGAAGAGGGTTGGACTGCAAAGGGAGATTCTCTTGAACTGACTCGCCTCTTATTGAAAGCTTCCACTCCGAAGGATTGTTACTTTGCCTCAGCCACGAGCGGCCGTCTTGGGCGCTTGGCGGCTGGTGCCTGCGAGCTGCTTGCTTTTCAAGACGGGATCAAAGGGTCTTAGTTTGAGTGCTGGGCTCTCCAGATGTAGTAGGGTGAAGCGGCGTTTCATTTTTGGCGATGTTGATGAACAGTTCAGAGAGATGGCTGCAATGTGAAGGAATGTCGTGTTTGTGTCGTTGAATCTCGCTGCGGCCTTCCGTACTTCACGCGAAACGAGTGATCCTGGCATCTCCGAGTGGGTCAAAACTCTTACCAAACATTCATTCTTCCTTCTGCCTTCTGCAGTGATTTGTCTGTGCTTCTGGTCTTTTCAGATGAGCAAGACTTTTCTCCTCGCCGTCAATATCACGGTGTAGACGAGCTGATCTCCTGATGCCAAGATGAACTGTCCAAAAAACTGTGGCGATCCCGCCCGCCAATCGTAACCGGGAAGCCGTCTTGGAGTCCCCGGCGCGCTCAGGAGAGGACACTTTGACCTCACTTCGCGACGGCGACATTGACTTTTCATCAACACACTGTCATTTCTACTACGCTTATGCATCGGGTTGTGGTCCAAGTCGGTCGCTTCTGTGGTATTGCAGCATTATGATGCTCTCAATGAGCCGGCTGGCCACCTACTTTGCGGCCGCCGCTCTCTTTCTTATTCTCATACTGCACTTCAAGGCATCAAATCCGTCTTCCAGCTCCTCCAATGCACACAATGCTGTCTACAAACTCCCACCGAGCAGCAACAGTGATCCGGGCAGGTTCAAATGGAGCGAGCGAGTGGAGCATTATCCAGTCTCGCAGTACGTGTTGCCACCACCACCTGCCAAAGCTCAACTTCCAAAGGTCCAGTATGAGTTCGGGAAGGAGGGCAGGGAGGATGCAGTGACTCGTCGACAGCGCCTGTCACAAGTCAAGATGGCTATGGAGCGTTGCTGGGATGCATACCGGCGACGGGCATGGCTGCAGGATGAATTGTTACCGATCTCAGCAGGCAACAAAACCACCTACGGAGGCTGGGCTGCTACGCTTGTGGACTCACTGGACACTCTCTGGATCATGGATATGAAGGCTGAGTTTCGCGAGGCTGTGGACGCCATCGTGAATATCGACTTTGCTTCCACAACAATGGAGACCATCAACCTATTTGAGACGACCATTCGATATCTGGGTGGTTTTCTTGCCGCATATGATCTCTCGGGCGACAGAAGACTGCTGGACAAGAGTCTTGAGTTGGCTGACATGATATACGCTGCCTTTGATACTCCGAATCGACTCCCCATCCTACGATGGGACTTCCACGCTGCTGCGGCAGGAGAGAAACAAGTCTCTCCGGACAGCATCATTTTGGCCGAGATAGGATCACTGTGTCTCGAATTTACGAGGCTATCGCAAATCACGAATGATGCGAAATGGTATGACGCCACTGCTAGAATCACCAACATCTTGGACGAGCAGCAACACAAAAGCTCTTTTCCGGGGATGTGGCCATTCAAGGTCAATGGCGAGGCTGCCGATTTTGCAACTGGCGACACTTTCTCGCTGGCAGCGTTCAGCGACTCAACCTTCGAATACTTGCCAAAGATGTATGCATTGCTCGGAGGCTCGACTCAGTTTGCGAAGATGTATACTGCAGCAATGGACACTGTTACCAAGTACATGTTGTACCGACCGATGATCAGGAAGGAAGATCGAGAACTCTTGGTGCCGGGTACTGTGCACACCAAGGATGGGACGTTTACTATTCAGCCCGAGTTCCAACACCTGGTCTGCTATGCCGGAGGTATGCTTGCCCTCGGTGGCCGTCTTCTAGAAAACGAATCGCACGTTGGAATCGGCAGGAAGCTGACTGAAGGTTGTATCTGGGCTTACGATATGTTCCCATGTGGCGTAATGCCAGAGAACAGCAAAATCGTCCCTTGCCCAGGTCTGAGCCAGGAGCCATGTAAATGGGACGAGGCGAAGTGGCACGAGGCCATTGTGGGCGATGCTTTGGACAAGACCATCCCCGCTCAGACAATCATCAAGGACTACCGACTCCCTCCGGGCTTCTCGAGCATACCAGACACGCAATACCATCTGCGTCCAGAAGCCATCGAGAGCGTCTTCATTCTATACCGTATCACTGGTGAGAAGGCTTTGCAAGAAACGGCGTGGAAAATGTTCAGATCTTTGTATGTTCACACCAGGACAGAAATCGCCAACGCTGCCATCAAAGATGTGACGAGCAAGACAGCCCCCAAGTTTGACAGTATGGAGAGCTTTTGGACCGCAGAGACCTTGAAGTACTTCTACCTGATCTTCTCCGATACGAACCACATCAGCTTGGACGAGTACGTGTTCAATACCGAGGCGCATCCGTTTAAGCGGCCCGGTACTGGCAGCCGCGGGTGGTTCTCGGGCATGTGGCGATGAAAGTGTCTCGTAATACGGCCGATCTCGCGTTTACATTAATGTGCGAGGTCTGCTCCTGGAGTTAATGTAAGCGTCGCTGCGCTATGCAATGCGGCTCTGCATCCTTGCAGGGTGGCAAGCCGATCAAGCTATAGGTGGAGCTGAGCCTGCAGCCATGCAGATCATATTCGACACCTCAACTGCTTCTTCAGCCTCACAACCACCCGCAGAAGCAGTCACTCACACTTAACGTCAAATCGAGATGTCGCAAGTAAAAGAAACATCAAGCCTTCCTATGGGAAAGGTAAAACACATCACCCACGTTGTCTACCCGATCCCTCGCTGACGAGGTCTCTCAGGGCTGCATGATGCGTTTCTTCGTCGACGAGTCTCTGCCGAAAGACTCCATCCACCGCCACTGGACTCAGACATCCTACGACGGCCAGCCCGACTCTTGGTGCCCTGAAATCTACTCACACTGGCACAAATATCATGACGAATACATGGAGGTTCTCGAAGGCGAGATCGATTTCACTCTTGAAGGAGAAGAGACCACCCTCCGCCCCGGAGATGTAGCTTTGCATATTCCCAGACTCAAAGTTCACTTCTTCAAGTTCAAGAAAGGTGTCAAGACGGTATTTACCGAGAAGACGGACCCAGCAGGAGACTTCAAAGAGGAGTTCTTTCGAGGGCTGTTGGACACCAGCGATGGGCAGCCGAGCTTCTGGAGCGCGATAAAGAGTTCATACGATGGGGATACTTATCTTGCTTTGCCTGGTGGATGGCAGTTCGTTGACGAGAATGTGACTTGGGCGCTTGCGCTCGTCGGGAGATGGATCTAGAACAATGTCTTTCTTCTCAATTTCTTCCCCCAGCCCTCCTCGATCTCATATCAAAGCTCACTCGCGACAGCAACGAATACCTATGAGGCCCCATGGCCGAGCCATTCGAGCTCGAGGTGCACGTTTGCCTTAACCCGGGCTATACGAGACAGGCATGGTTCTTGTGCGAGCATCGGATGCACTGCCAAGCTGCCGTTACACGACATTGTGGATGCTGCGGCTGAGTGCTACAAGTGCAGCTCAGCTGAAGTGGGGGCCATCAAAGGGAGAGGTTCGGACCTTGACTCCTGTTCGCGCATGCCTTGACGTCTCTGGGTAGAGCCATTTGAGGACTTCCGCACCAGGTCCTCGTCATGTGGCTGCTCACAACAACAGACCAAGATGAGCCATCTCTCGTTCGGGTTAATGGGTCGAGAGACGGGTCATATGCCATCCTGTCGCACACCTGGGAGCATGGCCACGAATTGACTTTTCAGGAGATGCAAAATGGCACTGGGCGAGACAAACCCGGCTATCGGAAAATTAGAGGGACTTGTGCTCAAGCCTCCAAAGACGGGCACGACTATTTCTGAATCGATACAGTATGCATCAACAAAGAATCGTCAGCTGAGTTGACAGAAGCTATCAACTCGATGTGGCAATGGTACTGCGATGCTAAGGTCTGCTACGCCCTACTGATGGACGTAGATGAAGAATGTCCGGCATTGAAGGACATTGAGGATGACTGGATGAACGACGTCTTACATGACCCCGAATCGCATACTGCGTGGCCGAGCCAATTTGCGAGGAGCCGATGGTTTGAGCGTGGATGGACTCTGCAAGAGCTTCTGGCCCCGAAAAACCTGGTCTTCTTTGGAGCTGGCTGGAATGAGATAGGCACCAAGGCATCACTATTGAACCGCTTACACGCGGTGACTGGCATTGAGAAGCTTGCACTGGAGGATAGTCATAGTCTGGGACAATTTGTGATTGCAAGAAAGATGTGCTGGGCTGCAAAAAGGGTGACGTCTCGTGTCGAGGATCGTGCCTATTCGCTGTTAGGTATCTTCGGTGTCAATATGCCGATGCTGTATGGCGAGGGCCAACGTGCATTCATCAGACTTCAGGAGGAACCGATCAAGAGCTCCACCGATCATTCAGTCTTCGCTTGGGAATGGGCACACCAACTCGAGACTCATGACGATATGCTGTTCGCAGGCAGTCCAGACCAATTCTGGCCACATGGGAGACGGCTGATCTATTGGGTTGGCAACTTCAAGGACAACTCCTTCAGCCTGACGAATCGTGGTATCGTCTTCGACCGCATATCGATGAAGCGGAAAGAAAAACGAGACGAGCCAGCAAGCCTAGACAATGAGGCATGGGCAATATTGAATTGCCGCAATGAACACGACAGCAGCGCCATTGCTCTACGGTTGGTCCAAAAAGACGACATCACCGCCAGCGTCGATCCTGTGTCGTTGATGGATAACAGGGCATATTGGGTCGCACCCATTTCGAACGAGAGCAGGTTACATACCTGGAAGAGGGCATATCCAAACTCGCACAGCTGCACCTTGCTTCGACATCATCTGGCTAGAGACTGGACCACGCATCTTCCACCCAAATTTCGATTCCGACTCGACAAAAATCTAGCGGGCTCGTTTGTGATAGAAAAAGGATGGCCTGCACGTCCGTGGCAGCCCGGTAGCGATACAATGTGCTTACCTGCCCAAAGTACGTATCCAGAGCGAGTCACTGGCAGTGCTTCGGTCAGTCTCAAGGGCAATCGCAGCACGCCGTTCGTCCATGTTGCGTTCTCGTTTCAGCCTGTGGTACTGAACGGAGATCACAAGCCCACTTTAGCAATGTCGAGATCTAGCCAGGAGGAGGCCCGTCGACAGCTGAACAAAGTCGTACAGACTGGAAACAATGAGGAAGTCTCCACCCTTTGTCGCAAACATGAAGCTCTCCCGGCTCAGAGCAACAGGCGCGGTCCCGCTTTACACTTGAATGATGGCGAGGAGGCCGCCTGGCATGCAGTTTCGAGCGTACGATTGGCTGCGACCGAGTCCGGCGACCTGGCGATATCAGCGAGGATCGTGCGCAATTGCCGAGTGCCAGAGAATACCGTGTATAGTGTTGAGATCTGCTGGGCTGGGTCTCAGGCCGAACTGGAAGCCAAGGAGCGCCGTTTCTGGAGGCAAAAAGAGGAGCGAAGACCAGGATATGTCTCTCGCTATGGGGACGATCTTGACTTCAGCAGCGACTCCTCCCAGGATTTGGGCAAAGGCGTCAAGTATGACACGGTCGGATACGGCGATTTGGCGTGATGCTCGCGCATATGGAAGGAGAAGGAACAAAGATGCTTTTCTCCATTCAATTCGAACACATGGTACCAAGTAGTCTGCTAACGTCTCGCAGACTTGCTTGACCACAGACGAAGCATGAAAAGCTCCGTGGGCGCATGAGGAAACCGGTTGGTGTCCAACTTCATCAAGCACAGAAAATCCGCAGCATTCTCTTCATACCTCCTCCACGATACCTGGAATGACGCTGAAAGGAAGATCAAGCACCGCATCCCAACAACCCACCATCCTCGCGAATTCCTCCTTTTCTCGCAGAATGTCCATATCCCGCTTGTATACCTGCGCCCAATAGACCAGATAGTCCAACATGCCGACCAAGTCGCTCTTGAACGTCGTGTCCAATTCCAGACGCTCTGCATACTCCGGCATTTCAGTTCCTTCTCTTCCTCGTGTTCGCCACCAACCCATCAACAGTACCGCCCAGAACTCATTTCCGCTCATCTCTTTACCCGCATTCTGGATGAGACAAGCGTGCATCGACCGCCCTACAATCTCCCACTCACCCCAACACATCTCCTCTTCGGTCGCTGCACCGTCGACGGACCTTGAGTCTGGCTTCCCATCCAAAAGTACGGCCATCGCGCATGTGATTAATGCTTCGGGATCGATTAGGACTTTGGAATCGTTGGGCTGCTCGATGGCTTCGCCGTCTCCGCTTTCGAGGGTGTGGAGGTATTCGATCCACCAGTTCATGCCGTCTTTTTGTTCTTCGCTGAGTAGTTCGTCAATGAAGGGCATGCTCGCGACTGGTGCTTCCGGCGGCGGGTTGAAGATTTCGAGGTAGGGCAAGACTCTGTGGCGACAGGTCGGACAAGAGGCCTGCGACTCAAGCCAATCGAGGAGACAGTGGCGGCAGTAGGTGTGACCGCATGTTGTTGTTACCGACTTCTGGAATGGACCGTAGCAAATCGGACAATCTCCCTTCTGCTGTTTTGTGTCGGCGGTAATGAGTGTGGCGACTTGCTTTCGTCGAGCGGTCTCTGGCGCGGGCTTGTTGACGAGCTTTTGGTAGGCGTAGTAGGCTGCGGTGGCGATGAGCGCCCCTGAGACGATGATGTGGACGCCTGTCCCAAGTCTCTCTATCGCTCGAGGCATCTTCGGTGGCAAAAGCGCCGATGTGTGGCGATGTAGTGAGCGCTGAGTTGAAGTGACGTTCGGAGCAGATGTTCGTCACCTTTATTAAGAGGGATGTCTGAGCTTGGCCTGCATGCGGATTTTCATGTGCGCGGGGCGAGGCCTTCAGCGTGCATTTTCCAACAATGAACTCCTACACACACTACACATTCACTCGAGCTTCTCCTTCATTTGAGTGTTATAGCATGTCAGCTGCCTGAAGGTGAGCCTGGGCTTGCAACAAACTCCTGGGCAGGTGATGTTGTGTTCCCGCAAGACGACGCGCCAGCCATTCTCCTTCAAGTACGCCTCATCCCGCATCCGCTCCCCGTCCGCCGCTCCATCTTTCCAAGCGCCGAGCCTTTCCGCGAGACCTCCAGCTTCGCGAAGTTCGACTTCGACCATGCCGTTCGTCACCCAGGTATTTTCCCCGAAACGTGATATGCCTTACACCCTGCGGCTGAGTTCGGACGCCATTTTCTCCATGGCGACGCTAAGCGTCTGGAGCTGCTCCCTTGCAGACATCTGACGGTCTATAGCGGAAGTCAGGCCTGAAAAAGGAAGGCAAGATTGGATAGACTCTGTCACTTCCATTCCTTCACGTACAGCACTGCCGACGCCGTCTCCAGTGCCGCTGCCATCCCCATCAAAAGTCGGAAGTCTTCTCTGTTTAAGCAAGGCGAGAACAGGAAACTCTAAACCTAACCATGTAGCGGAGGGCCTATCCGGAGAGCCACTGAAGCCACAATTGTCGTACTGGCTGGATGCTTGAGGCTCATAAACTATGGATCGGCAGCTGGGGCAGTTGTTGCTCTGCTTGTACCACGGCTTGGCGCAGTCCAAGCAAAAAAGATGGGACCAAAGCTGCACATGTGTATTTCGGCGGCTCCATCGGCTTAGTGACATGCTCCTCGGCCAGCATGCTGCTTTTAACGTATAGGCAAGTTCCTGCGATGAGGTCTAGCTGTATGTGCCTGAGGCCGAGTTGCGTGCAGCTGAACGCCAAGCCTGTGGCGAGAACGACGTTGGACACTCACCTGACACTCGACACTTGACAACCGACACTCGTCCGAAGACTTTCAACACAAACACTCAGCTGGCACGCGTTCTTTCATGGGTGCTGCTGCAGGACTTGAACAGCAGACAACGCTGACCGACGTGGGACGAAGGACCTGAGAACCTCGAGGCCAGACAAATCCGAAGGCACATCGACCAGCCATGTCGCTCCTCCCGAAAGACGCATACCTGGCGCAGATGACGGTCGAGGCCTGTCCAATATGTTACGAGGCGCTCGCAGACCCGTTCAAGACAGACTGCGGACATATCTTCTGCCTCGAGTGCGCCAAGACATGGCTCTCAGGGGAAAACTCCTGCCCGACCTGCCGAAGAGTCTTGTACACACCAGTCCCGGATTCAGATGAGGGAGAGTCCAGCAGCGAGGAGGAAATACAAGCTTACCCCGACATTCATCCAGCTGCACAACACGCTACCCAGGGACTACCGCTCCTCAACCAGACCTGGCAGATGGCGAAGCACCTCCGCAATGTCAACTCCGAATTCCCAACAAAAGTCTCGATCGTCGCCGCATACGCGAGTTCTCGCATAAGAGTCAAGTCTGCGTACACACCAACTCCACTGTATCTTCGTCAGAGTGCTGCGACAATCGACCCGGACAAGCTTCTTGGAGTCGCGATTGGAACATGCAACCGCATTCACAGAACCCTGGGAAGAGCTGAGTACCGCGCACAGCAGCCGCACACCCTGCGAGGATGCTGCTTCGGTGTGTGGCAAGCGCTAATAGAGTCATTGCATGGCACGCTTTGCAGACTTCAAGACACACACCTTAGTGGCGTCATGTTGCGCGCGGCGATCTTTCAGGGTTTTCTTGAAGATTGTCGTCCTCCTAGAGATGATACCTTCCTGCGCTACGGTGACTCGTATCCCGGAGACACGTTGGAAGCGGATGTCGCGTCGTGGGTCGACAACGTGGTGGAAGTCGCTGTGAGACCGAGCGATCCTCTGTGGCATGCGCGCAATGATCGATGGTGGGAGAATATGATACCGCAATGAGAGCCCTCTGCACAGGAGACAGCTCTCTCAGCTATGCCATCACGCAACGCCGGTGGTGCAAGCAGCGGGCGAGGAGCACAGGGTGGAAGCCGGCGCGCAGGACCTGTGAGCCGGAGACGGGGGATCGGGCATGACCAGCGGTTGTAGCATCGCAGAGGATAATTGCGTGGAATCCGGCTTCGAGGCTTTGTGTGAAAGGATCTGAGCAGTCGAATTCCGTCAAGGCAGGAGCCGGAGCGAAGGTGTTCGGAAGAGGATTGATGGCGGCGAAAAAAATACAATTGGGAACGCCCTGCTCTCGTACGAAGCAGGCATGCTAGACTCTCCGGACTCAAGCATCAGCATTCAACAAAGCTGTGCATGTACTTTACATTTTTGTTCCACTGAAACTATGGTAGCCCACCCAGATTGGCAGTCATGAGCCCCTCAAACAACGTGAATGATTTGGTCTTGCAAAGCTGGCAGCGTATGCCAGAACAGCCAGCGAGCTCATGGTGGAGGAAGAGCTCGCCGGGAGGACTGGTTTGCGTGTGATGTTACTTCAAGCTGGGTCGAATGGCCTCGGTGATAATGGCGCTTGGTTGACGTTCATATAGTCATGCATACGGCGGCCATCCGGACGTGCTGTGTTGGCAGCCACGACCCAAGAGCTGTCGACATGTGATGATGTGCTCTCACAAAGGCATGTTCGGCTCAATGGGAGGCCGCGAATATGAGATGCACAGTCAAGAGATTGTGAAAGGAGAAAGTGAAGTTTTGTACCTAGAGTCGGCGCGGCGTGTCTCGGAGACCGGAGAAGAAAGTGATGGGATTGAGATCTGAGCTTCATCACCGAACCGCGTGCGCCTTCCCACGAGCATCAACCTGAAAGCCGTCAGGCAGCTGCGCCTGTTCAATTTGCCGTTGCTCCTTCTCTTCTTGTATTATATTACCGGGTCGCAGCTTCCTGTAGATGCGCTCTTTCCACTTACTTCGGCCTTGTACGCGGGTTCTTGGCAGGAACAACTGCCCCTCCACCTTCCACAACAGCTCATTGAGACCCGCATCGATCCTTCTCACTCACGCGACACGCACACGCACACGCACCTATTCCAATCCGCCGTCGCTTCTCAAAATTGAATCCCTCACGAATACACGAAGCGCCCCCCGAACGCATAGTCCGCTCCATCGGCTTCGAGAGATCCGGCGACACTGCTCGAGTCGGAGAAACATGTGCCGCAAAGAGGCGGACACGGCCGATGCCAATATGGACATCTCGAAGGGAAGAGAAGTGCTCCCGAAGTATGTGAAGCCGCTGCACTACAACGTGACGCTGGAGCCCAACTTCGAGACATTCAAATACGACGGCACAGTGGAAATTGAGCTGGATGTGGTGGAGGATACCAAGTCGATATCGGTCAACGCCGTAGAGATTGACATCAAGGAGACCAAGATCGAGGCCGGAGGAAACACAATCACCTCGTCGCCGAAGCTGTCCCACGATGAAGACTCTCAAACGACCAAGATCGACTTCGACCAGACCATCCCGGCAGGCACTAAGGCCAAGCTGGTCCACAAGTTTGTTGGCTCGCTGAACGACAACATGGCTGGCTTCTACAGATCATCCTACAAGGCCGCCGATGGGACAGATGCCTACATTGCGACCACACAAATGGAGCCGACAGACTGCCGGAGAGCATTCCCATGTTTCGACGAGCCAGCTCTGAAGGCTACCTTTACCGTGACCTTGATCGCCGACGAGAAGATGACCTGCTTGAGCAATATGGATGTCGTCGACACGAAACAGGTGGACTCAGCACAGACGGGCAAGAAGCGCAAGGCCGTCAAATTCAACAAGACACCATTGATGTCGACGTACCTTTTGGCCTTCATCGTTGGAGAGCTCAAGGTCTTGGAGAACAACAACTTCCGTGTCCCAGTACGCGTCTTCTGCACACCCGACAAGGAGATCGACCACGGCAAGTTCTCTGCCAAGCTTGCTGCTCAGACACTGGCTTTCTACGAGAAGCAGTTCGCGAGCGAGTTCCCACTCCCGAAGATGGACATGGTCGCTATACCTGACTTTTCTGCTGGCGCCATGGAGAACTGGGGTCTCGTCACATACCGAGTGGTTGACTTGCTCTTGGATGAGCAGAATGTCAGTGCGTCGACGAAGCAGCGTGTAGCCGAAGTTGTCCAGCACGAGTTGGCCCACCAGTGGTTCGGCAACCTTGTCACAATGGACTTCTGGGATGGGCTCTGGCTGAACGAAGGATTCGCTACTTGGATGTCTTGGTACAGCTGTAATGTCTTCTACCCAGAGTGGAAGGTGTGGCAGGGCTATGTCACTGACAATCTCCAATCTGCTCTTGGCCTGGACTCTTTGCGTAGCTCGCATCCGATCGAAGTTCCAGTCAAGCGCGCAGACGAAATCAACCAGATATTCGACGCCATATCCTACTCCAAGGGTTCCTGCGTACTGCGTATGATCTCGAAGTATCTCGGCGAGGATGTCTTTATGGAGGGCATCAGACGGTACCTCAAGAAGCACGCATATGGCAATACCCAGACCGGCGACCTCTGGGCCGCGCTCAGCGATGCAAGCGGCAAGGATGTTGAGCGCGTTGCTGACATCTGGACCAAGAATGTTGGATTCCCTGTTGTCACCGTGACTGAAGATGCCGCGAAGAGCTCGATCCACGTCAAGCAGAACCGCTTCCTGCGAACAGCTGACGTGAAGCCTGAAGAGGATCAGACGCTGTATCCTGTCTTCTTGGGCCTTCGCACCAAGGATGGCATCAATGAAGAATTGACCCTGAACCAACGCGAGGCCGACTTCAAGGTGCCGGACCTCGACTTCTTCAAATTGAACGCCGACCACTCTGGCATCTACCGGACCTCCTACAGCTCAGAACGCCTGCAGAAGCTCGGGGAGAATGCCAAGGCCGGCCTGCTGAGCGTAGAAGACCGCGCCGGTATGATTGCAGACGCCGGTGCCCTTTCGGCTGCCGGCTACCAGAAGACCGACGGCCTTCTTTCACTGATCAAGGGCTTCAACACCGAGCCGGACTTTGTCGTCTGGGATGAGATCACAGCACGTGTCGGTGCTCTCCGCGCTGCCTGGATCTTCGAGGACGACCAGACTAAGGATGCACTCAAGGCATTCCAGCGGGATCTCGTCAGTGGCGTTGCTCATAAGCTCGGATGGGAGTTCAGCGACAAGGACGGCCACATCGAGCAACAGTTCAAGGCGCTTATGTTCGGCAATGCTGCTTCTTCTGGCGATGAGAAGGCCAAGAAGGCCGCATTCGACATGTTCGAGAAGTTTGCAGCGGGTGACCGCCCCGCGCTTCATCCCAACCTTCGTGGGTCGGTGTATGCTGTTGTATTGCAGTATGGCGGAAAGAAGGAGTATGATGCGTTGGTGAAGGAGTACGAAACGGCTGCTTCTAGCGATGAGCGTAACGTCGCGCTTCGTTCTCTCGGCCGCGCTCGCGATCCCGAGCTTATCCAGCGCACTCTGGCATACTCTCTTAGCAAGCATGTCAAAGAGCAGGATGTATATTTGCCGCTAGCGGGTCTGCGCGCACACAAAGAGGGTATTGAAGCTTTCTGGGCGTGGATGAAGGAGAATTGGGATCTTCTCAAGCAGAAGATGCCTCCCAGCTTCACTCTCCTCGGCAGCGTTGTTTCTATGGCTACGAGCTCCTTTACGACGCCTCAGCAGCTTCAAGATGTGGAGAGGTTCTTCGAGGGCAAGTCGACCAAAGGGTTTGACCGCAATCTCGCACAGTCACGTGATGCTATCAAGGCTAAGATTGGCTGGATTGGCAGAGATAAGGCGGCAGTAGAGAGCTGGTTGAAGGAGAATAAGTATTTGTAGAATTTGGGGTTGTCTCTCAAGAGGAAAGAGGGACAACGCGAATGGATGGAAAGCCCGAGGACGGTAAATAGAAAATCTGAATGAGAGAGCTGCCGTCGAGAGGCGGAGATTGAGCTGAAGTCGCCTTCTGGCACGCCCAATTTGGCCTCGACAACCAGTATATCTGATGCTGTACGGCGCTTTCTGATGATGCCTTCGAGGTTTCGAGCGTCGATTGTGGAGGTGATGTCGACGCCGCTGGTCTCAATACGGTCTGTGAAGATGAGAGAGGGCGTAAGACCTATCTAGTGTCTTCGAGCGACATTCCGATTCTGGACTGTATGCATGTCTGGTATTTCTCTTCTGGTATGCTTTCGGGATCTCGAGACTGGACCGTGGTGCTGATGTCGAATTGGATTGGCGGTCAGCTGGTTGTGAAGATGAGAGAGGCTTGGCTAAGCCCCAAACAAATCATTAGCCACGACGATCTGAAGCTCTGAAACTGGTCGAGTGTCTGGATTCTGGAGCGGTATCGGGTCTTGTTCTCGAGTTTTTTCTCCTGGACTGTGTGTCTGAGGCCGTCTCCACTGGTCTGAAAACGTATTGCGAGGATGAGAAACGCAGGGCTCAGCTATGGATGATGGCTGTTCAGCGTTCCGGTCCTGACACTGCTCGCACTTTTCTCCTCCTACGCTGGTCATTTCTCTGACGACTTCGATATCTGGCTCGCGGACCGTGTGGCTCAGCTCGACTTGGCAGGTCTTACATCGGATTGCCGGGATGAGAGGGGCTTCGCTCGAAGGTGGGAGTGGGATTCTGAAAGTGCTGCCTTGTGCCTACGTACCACTGGATGGGAGGTCTATCTGTCGTTTCTCTGGCGCGAGGAGTTCGACTTGGTGATCTTCCAGCGATGATCTCGAGTGGCTCTTTCAAGCTATTTACGTTCGACGATGCAACTGAGAACGACTCTGTACGTTTCAATGGCAAGATCTGAGGCGAAAAGCTCGACTCACAAAGTGTTTCGCGGAGCATTGAATGCCATCCGCGCGACTCTACTGCACTCGCTGTTCGGGCCCCACACTGCAGAGCTGCAGTCCTCTTCTAAAAGTCGCACCTTCTCTCCATCGACACGAGATCCACTTCCTGGGAGACTACTACATTTGGACGTTCCAGTATGGTATTTTCTCTGCTGAATATGGGAGAGTGACTTCAGAGCTTTGAGAATGTGGCCAAAGGACGAAACAATTTGTGGACTGAGCTCGCAGGTGTGCTATGAAGGTGCGGATACTGAAGGTTCTCAATCACGAGGAAGCAGGACGCAAGTTTGATCATTGCCCTCTACTGGCAACTTCTCACTACTCACCCTTGACAGAAAGTTCATGGGCTGTGTCCAACCTCCAAGACTCGGGATTTGGAGAATATGAGGTCCGCCAGTTGGTCTCACAGGGTCAGCCTTTTCTCGAAGACTCGCGCAGCTCGTTGATCTATGTGTTCCGTCACTACTGCCATCGGACAGCTTCAAGACCGATTGCTAGACGCACTCCGCTGTTGACTATCTCTGGTTACTCTTGAAGAGCCACGCGGGCTGGACGCCTGCGATCGGCGTGTGAGAGTGACTGCGCTGTTATTCGGTGAGCTGCTGCAGCAGAGACCTCGGAGACGCGAACGAGCGTGGACGATCCCTAGCTATGAAGAACAGACCGCTTCATTGAATGTCGTCGAAACTTTGGGGTACCTCCAATGCCACAGCGTCATCAAGTCCACTGATCTGTCGACGCTATCGGCGGGGATTTCAACCGAACGATGCGAACTCTATTGGCTCAATGGAATGCCCAATCTGGGTATAGCATGGCCTGCCAAGTATCCACACACTACTGGCCACGTTCCAAACCCAGTCCGCTTCTGTCTTTTGCCTCAACATCCCTGGGAGTTGTTCTAGAACATCACCATGTCGATTGCCAAGTTCGAATGCATCGAACATACCTTTCCTGGCCAGCATGTCCGACAATACTTCCGAGCGACATCAGAAACACAAGAAGATGAGCTTCGACTGGTGGTGAAGCAGTACAGGCCACGAAAACCACCTCGAGATGGAGACGTCACGATCATCGCTGCTCCGGCCTCTGGGATGCCCAAGGAGGTCTACGAGCCACTATGGGATGCACTGTACGAACGCATGCAGCGCAAAAGTGTAGGTATTCGAGCTATCTGGATAGCCGACTATGTCAACTCTGGATTCAGTGCGGAGCTCAACAAGGGCAAGCTGGGAACAGATCGTAAGTCCTTTGCTCTGCACCATTAGCAGCAATTTGCCAACCCCATATAGCTTCATGGTTCGATCATGCGAGAGACTACCTTGCTCTTGTGAACCATTTCCGAAAGGACATGCGCTTTCCAATGATTGGCATCGGGCACAGTATTGGTGCTCATGTGTTGGCGAATCTGGCATTGATGCATCCAAGGTTGCTCTGTTCGCTGTCATTGATAGAGCCCGGCCTGAATCCCGTGGCCGCCCATCCAATCACTCTTGGAATGCATTACATCACTTTTCGCAAGGACATTTGGCCATCGAGAGACAAGGCCGTCGAGGAGTTGAAGAGCGGACCTCAGTTTGGTGGCTGGACGCCGCCGTGTTTGGACTTATTCAAGACGTATGGCCTGACAGAAGCTGATGCAGGAGAATTCCCCGAAGCACCTCACGGAGCGGTGACACTAAGGACTACCAAGCACCAAGAAGCTTTCAATCTAGCCCGAGCCTACAATCCGTCGAACGGAGAAAAGCAACTGCCTCGCTACAGTCACCCGGATGCAGATGAGACGACAAGAGTGCCCGATGCTCAATTCTATCGATCTGAGGCTATTCTTACCTCGGCCAGACTGCCGCACCTGCTGCCTTCCTGCCAATATGTATATGGTGGCAACTCTAGCTACGGCTTGCCGACCATGATGAAGAATCGCCAGAAACGGTTGGAGGCTACTGGCGGTGGAACTGGTGGCAGCGGAGGTCGCAGTGACGGTAAAGTCACAGAGGCTTATGTGGATGGCGGGACTCATAGTGTACCTCAAGAAAAGCCTGAAAAGGTAACCGACGTGCTGGTCGAATGGTTTTGTCCTCAGCTAGATTTGTGGAGAATGGAGCAAGAGGAGCAGGCTCGGAGTTGGAATGCTGTTGACCCTGGGAAGAGGGATGTGACTGATGCCGAGTGGCGGAAGAACTCGCAAGAAGATGCAAAGGCGCTCAAGCAGAAGATGCAACGGAGTAAGAGTGAGCAGAAACCAAAGCAGAAGCTTTGAGAAGAGGCACATATAGAGATGACCCTCAACGTATGGTGGCTCAACCGCCAAATCATATCAAAATTTCATCAGTGGCCCGTCCAAGCTCGCGTCAATGCAGTAATGACTAAGCCAAGAATTCACTCTAAAACGTCAATCCCAGACGGCTCCCACTCAGCCCCTCTATCTTCTGACTTCACTGCAGTTCTCCCAGGTTCGCACAGCTTCATTCAACCACGAACTTCGCGTCATCTTGCACTATGGCCAAAGCAAATGGTATCAGTCCCAACGACGAATTGAACTCCTTGCGCCAGAAATTCAAAGCATCAACAATCGACTTCAGCCAATCTCTCGACATCAAAGCAATTGCAGAAGGGCTCGATGGCAAGACGTTCCTCATCACGGGCGGCGCATCTGGTATTGGTGAAGCATTCGCAACAAGACTCTCTACAGTAGCCCAGAAGACGAGTGTCATTATCGCAGATCGAGACACAGAAAAGGGCGAGGCTCTCGCCAAGCGTCTGCAATCGCAAGGCGCCTCAGTCACGTTCATCGAAGTAGATGTCACGAATTGGGAGTCACAAGTGGCACTGTTCAAAGGTTCTTTGAACTGGCTCGGACAGCAGAGTGGCAGACAGCGGACGATAGATCACGTCATCTGCTGTCCTGGTGTCTTGAGCGAAGGATTGGACCTAGAGCCATCAGATCCCTCATGTCTACTCACTGGAGATATCCCGCTTCAGCCTAAGACTGCCAGCATTCGTGTCAGCTTGGAGGGGCAGTTGTTCACTGCTCAATTGGCTCTGAAGTATGCCATGGGTCTGGCCAGATATTCCGCATCAGGAGACAAGTCTCTTACTCTCGTTGGCAGTCAATCGGGCTTCACGGGACTAGGAGGACGAAGTGACTACTCTGCATCCAAATGGGGCGTGAGAGGCTTGTTCAAAACTTTGATAGGTGCAGAAAGCCCCGTGCCGCCTACAGTGCGAATTAATATGTTTGCGCCTTTTTTTATCAAGACGCCGCTTTTGGAACCAAGGATGGAAGCTTTCAGGAAAGCCGGCCTTGAGATGGCGACTCTAGAGCAGGCTGAGGAAGCGCTTCTTCGGATCGTCACCGATACGTCTATGCATGCGAAGTCTGTCGGATTGAACACCAAAGGAGCTTTTGACCTTCGCGATGACTTTGACGGCGGCTTCGGGGCGGATGCAATTGTAAAGGAGGTTGTGAAAGGAGCTTTCAAAATACCCCCAGTGTTCAAATGCATGAGATAGAGTTGCCCAACTATGCATAATAATACCACTGATATAATACAACCGCCACCAACGGCATGATCACAAAGTACAGCAGAATCTTCTCTCCGATGCTCTTCAAGCTCAACTTCAGCATCGCAGCCTTACACCTAAGCTGGAAGACCTCTTTGTCATTGAAGTTTGGAAACTCTACATCGGGACGATCGACGTTCAAGAACTTGACCAAAGGATCCCAGCCATCCTTGACACTGTACTCCAACAATCGATCCTTTGGCACGATGGCCCGAATCTGCTCGTAATGTTCATCATGGACTTGTCTTCCGTATCGAGCGAAATCACCGCGGGAGAAGATTGTCCAAGACTTGATCCACACGGGTCGCGTCCAGCGGGTGTATAGCCGAAAGAAGTTCGTGATGGGTATGAGGCCTCTGGCGAGGGGATGTAGTAGTATGGGTGCGAAGGTCTGCGACATTGACCTTGTTGATGCATGTATATCAGCGAACATTCGTACTCTTTGCTCACTGCCGAAGAACGATATACTTACTCGTACCAAGGCTCAAACTTGCGATGCGTTAGAATCACCTTCGCCTCGGGATACGCTTCGATGAGGTCTTTTGCAAACAGAATGGCGGGCAGATCCGAAACGCCTTGACAGTGCCCCAGTAGCTTGTCCCAATCTTGCCGAGTGTACTTTCGACCTTTGCCCTCGTACTTCGCTTCGATTGCTTCATTCCACATCTCATTGTCCCTGGGATTGTTCAGAAGCGACTGCCAGCCATGATAAAACTCATGAATGCCGAGCATTCGAAGGGCGGTAGTTGTTGCTTTTCGATATAGTCAGCTTCTTGCGTCGTTGCTGAATTTGCGGTCGGGCTCATTCCTACATTCTGTTCCTGTCCTTGGAAGGCCAAAGGCGAAGACCTGCATAGGAACGATTCGTTTGCCATATTTCTTGCGATCGATATTGGTGACTACACAATCGTAATCTCCAAAAGAAGTCGGCTCAGCCATCTTTCAAGAGAGTACAATATTCCAATGCTATTGCGCAATCGCAGTTGGTACACGATAAAGGCGAATTGTCTACAACAATTCTCTCACAATCTTCCTCTGCGGGTTTGCTCCTCAACCAAATGTTCCCCTCGCGCTACGTCAGTGAACCTTACTGGATCGGCTTCTGAGGGCGACCCAAGGTACATCGAAACTTTGATCAACGACTGCCCTTGAATTGTCAGCGGTGCATGATCAGGCTCCACTATCAGTGCACGAATGAAGCCACCTACCCTATTCGGCAACTCCAGGTATATAAGCTCTTGCATACGGACTTGCCCGGCTACTAAAGTCTTGACAGCCGATCCAATGCGGAGACAGTCTTCAACTAACTTAGTCGACATCTCAACGAGATCTCGGAAGCATCGAAAATGCTGTTGTGTTATTAGTGCAGTCTCCAAGTTCTGCCACGGCAGCTGCCAGCATGGCAAGGCACCGCTTTGCAAGCTTAGAGGACTCTGGAAGATCGAGGCTGTAGAGAAACGGTCATGCAATGATCTCAAGTGAGATTGCAATGACTACACCTGCCGACTAGAGCGCGCGCGTAACTGAGCGCCGTAGCGATGCAATACAAAAGGCGTGGGCATCAGTGCCGCGCCGACGAAACCCAACAGTGACAACGCCCATGCGATACCTAGGCCTTCAAACACTGTCACCTGAATCAGTAGGAACACTTCATAAGACTTTGAGAAGAACTTACTAGGTATGGAGAACAGTGGAAATGCAACTCCGAGATAGTAGGAGAGCATCCTCGCACCAGCTGTCGCAGAAGCGCCATACTGCGGTCCGTAGAACAAGGCAAGATACGTCAAGCTCGAATTGAAGGTAAGCATTGTACCCTGTCAAAAGAAGTCAGCCTTCGTATGCTTTTCGCTCCTTCGATGAAGACTCACAGCGGCATAAAAAGCCAACGCGATTGTCGGAACGATCCAATGCACACTTCCTCGCGAAGTCCAAGCAATCCAGAATAGCCCAACTGGCACAAGTGGACTTCCAATCATCGCCGGTCGTAAAGTCCATTCTGGTACATACTGTCGACCGCTCTCAGAGCTCATTCTGGCTTTCACAATACGTCGTTGCATGAAAGTGGTCAAAATAGCCCCGAAGAAATAGCCGACAATCCAAGACAGCCAGGTCAATGACACAGCGGACAAGCTGAACCCGTATACCCGCTCGTAGATGTAAGGAGACGCAGCAAGCATGCCATATATTGTCGCGAAGCTGAAAGAAGTATACAGTCCGACAGCGGTCACAACTGGCTCTGTGAGGAGCATTCTGAACGGCCTCTGCAAGATTGTCCAGTACGAGAGTTTGATGACTCTGCGGATGTTGTCTTGGACTCTTTCGATCTGAAGACGCGCATTGAATTGAGACTTGAATGCAAACCTGCGTTCAATTGCATCTCGTCGTGTCTCTTTCAAGCAGAGCAACAAGATGACTGTTATTACACCAAACGCGAGCGGCGTCCAGGCCGTGTACCTCCAGTCACCAGTGTACTGAATTGGGAGGCCAGAGATGAAGAAGCCAAACGCTGGGCCTGTGAACCCCATGAAATTGAACAGCCCCAGAGGAAGAGCCCTCTCGTGCGGCCTGAACAGATCCGTGGCGGTTCCTCCTGGGCCTACAGATGTGACAGACCCGCCGAAAAGTCCAGTGAAGAATCGACATACTGCGATGCCATAGATATGGTCTGTAATTCCTGATCCTAAGAGAAACAGAATCGCAATTGGAATGGAGACTTGATAGACCGGAAGACGTCCAATGCTTTCGGACATTGGAGCTGCCTAGAAAGAAGTCAGTCATTCGACTTGAGGCGAATAGCGTAGGGTCGACGCACAATGATTGGTCCTATCGCCAAGCCAAGAGTGTTCATAGGTGTTGGCAGGATGCTCAGCACAGTGCTTACTTGCAATGTACCAGCTACATATTGCCTCCCAGCAATGTAGCTTGACCCAGTCATGTTCCTGCGCGAAGGTCAATCATCTTAAGCTCTGCTTGACGTGAAACGCACGCTGCTCACATCCACATATTGATATAGGATACCGCGATCAATTGGAACCATTTCTGCGCAGTCGGCCAATTGTGCGGATTGGCCTCGTGCGAAGCCCATTGATCATCCGTAAGTCCAACGCCGCTCGTCTCCGGCTTTTCGGCCTTGCTGTCTCTATCTCCAGTGGCCATATCGATCAAAGATGCTGTAGACAGCATTTACAGCAGTGCATCAATCTGAGCAGTTCCTCCAAGGAGAGCTGCCCCGTGCTCGTCCGTAGCCGCGGGCATGAGATGTAGATCGTAACGGTGGATGTTGTGGATCCGTGGGGAGAAAATCCGACGCTTCTTCAGCGGATCGTGCAGATCGGTGGAACCGGACCCGAAGCCAAAGTAAAGCAGTTGCTCGACTTGACGCCATACAAATACCGACGATCACTTTTTGTGATAGCCACATTCGGATCCGATACATGCAGGCTTGTTGTGTCGCTCAGTTTCATCCTCATCAGGACCTCAAACCAGTGTAAGGCCCATCCGAGTTCTCACAAGCAAATTCAGACTTCGCAGCCATGGCACTGTCAACTAAATTGCTCTTCTCGGGCTTGGTATCGTACGCAGCGACTCGCCTGCTCCGTGAGAAATCACAGTATGCGCCAGGCTGGACGCCTTTATCGCTATTTGCAACATGCTTCGCGATATTATTCACCACGCAAGCGATCTTGAGTTCTGCCTACCGCAAGATAAACGACCCCCTCAAACATATACCACGAGTCCGGTTTCAGGACCGCAAATCTGCGTTTCGAGCAAGACTTATGCATCCTCCGACAGAGCTCTTGCTCGCAACCGCCAAGCAGAATCCACAGGCAGATTTCCTACGATACACGGGGCTTGAAGGCAATGATACTCTTCTAATGCTATCGCCACAAGCTCGCCGAGATGTATTATCACCGCAGCAAGCATATGCCAACTTTGAGAGACCTGGAACAGCGCGGCAACGGCTTCGATTCACGACCGGAAATGGATTGTTGACGGTGGAAGGCGAAGAGCACAAAGCTCAGAGGAAGGGGCTGCAGCCGGCGTTCTCACCGCAGCATGTTCGGAGTCTTGCCCCGATGATGTGGCAGAAGTCGGCTGAGTTAATCGATACTCTGACCGAAGAGTTGAAGCAGAGTGCGGAAGAAGAGGTCGATATTTATGGGTGGACTTCGAGAGCGGCTCTGGATATCATCGGCGTGGCAGCTTGGGGAAGCGACTTCTCAGCATTAGCAAATCCAGACAGCAGAGTCGTGCAAAAGTACAGAAAACTTCTCAAGCCAGGACTAGCTCCATGGCAGAGGATGATGCTGGTATTGCTACCACCGGGTCTTGCGACTAGGCTTCCAATGGCAGGTATCAAGGACATGCAGGCAGGGTCCACCGCGATACGAGAGACAGCACAAGAAGCCGTGCAAGAGCGAAAGCAAAACAAATTGGAAGGCCGGAAGGACATTCTGTCGGTCGCCATGCGAAGTGGTGTATTCACAGATCAGCAACTTGTCGAGACGTTGCTTACGTTTCTGTCCGCTGGGCATGAGACGTCTGCTACAGCAGCCATGTTCGCTTGTCTGGATCTAGCCCGCAATCCGGAAATTCAGAAACAGCTTCGAGAGGAAGTCAGAGGGAAACTTCCATCTCCATCCGAGGCGACAGATGTCTCGTGGGATGATTTGGAGTCATTGCCATACCTTCGCGGCGTATCGCTCGAGGCTCTGCGAATGTGTCCACCAGTACCAGCCCCTCGGCGATTTGCTCTTCGAGATGTCGTAGTATGTGGTCAAGTCATCCCCAAAAACACCGAACTGGTCAACAACATCTGGGTAAATGGACGTCTTGGCTGGGACGACCCAGATGACTTCAATCCTGATCGTTGGCTGGGCAAGGACGCTGACAAGCTTAGAGGCGGATCGACTGGCGAGTTCGAATTCTCGCCTTTCAGCCACGGTAATCGCCATTGCATCGGTCAATCGTTTGCAAGATTGGAACAGCTCGCTCTTGTCGCGGCGCTGGCTGGGCGATTCGAGATGAGCATAGAAGACAAAGCAATGCCTGAGGTGATTTCCACGGTCGTTGCATCGCCTGTTAACCCGATTCGGCTGTTCATGCGACCGATAGATGGGTGGTAGTTAATCTTTAGATGCTCAGTGTAACCCGACAAAATCCGATCGTGACGGCCAGTCATTTGTTGCAACTATCTCTTCTCTCATGCCCTTGTCATTGGCGTTGATGTCCAATGCTACTCCGGTAGGCTCGCCTGCATCCAGCTCGGCGAAACACCTGTCGTGACGGAAGCAGACATCCCCTGTCGTGACGGAAGCAGACATCCAGCTTGCATTGGTCGTGAACAAAGCGGCGCAAGCCAAGATGTAGCGTAAACAGCTTCCATGCTGTCAACGTCGGAAGGTTCGTCCAGATCATCGGTCCCACAGTTTGATGGCGGTTTTGGGTCCCGCCTCTTTCCGCAAGTGGAAACTCCACTCTCGCCGCCAAAACCGCCGCGTGTGTGCCATGCATATGAGACCCATCGTTGCGGAGCGCATATGAGTGTTGAGCAACGTGCCGGGTAGCGCTTGCCACGTTGATTCGAAGTGTCTACCATCTCGCGAAGGAGGCTCCAGCCTGGTCAAGCAAGGCTGCGATAATCATTGGGGTTCTCACCTTTATACAAATAGCTACGACGCTGCACAAGCGACACCGGATCAGTCGATTGGGCTCACTGGCAGCACGATTCCCTACCAAGCTGCCTTTGGGTGAGTGTTTGATACCAGCCATAAGCTCTTCTGCTGACTCTTTTGCGCAGGTCTTGACTTCATCGCGAAGTCGATTCGCCACTATGGCAAATGCCAGAGCGTCACGCTATGGGAGGAAATGCTCCGTGTCAGTCCCAAATCATCGCGAACAGTGCAAGTCAATGTTGGAGGCATGCACACCATCGTGACGTGTGATCCTCGCAACATCAAGGCTGTCTTGACTACCCAATTCTCAAGCTTCGGTAAAGGTCCAAAGTTCCATGAAGACTGGCACGAGTTCCTTGGTGATGGGATTTTCAACACGGATGGCAAGCTCTGGTCGGATGGACGCGCCCTGGTGCGAGCCCAATTCGCCAAAGATCGGCTTTCTGACATCGAAGTCTTCGAGCGGCATACACGCCAACTGCGTCCCCTTCTTGAAGCCGGCAAAATCGTAGATGTCACTCCCTTGATGTTTGGCCTTACGCTGGACATGGCCACAGACTTCCTTCTGGGAGATTCCACCGACTCCCTGCACAATCCAGGAAACGAGTTCGCTGTCGCTTTCGGCAACATACAGAGATTCCACACTAGATTGCTGCGCATGGGTGCTGTCAGCGGGCTCATGCCACGGAGCGAATTGCGAGGTGACCTGAAGACGTTCAACGCTTTCATCGAGCCATTCGTGGAGCGAGCCTTGCGAATTCCTCAAAGCGAATTGGAGGGAAAGCCGTACACGTTCCTGCAGGCAATGGCCGGATATACGCGCGATCCCAAGATGATTCGCGACCAGATTGCATCGGTACTGCTAGCGGGACGTGATACGACAGCTTGCACCTTGAGCTGGATGCTGTATGAGCTTGCGTTTGCGCCGCAGATTGTACAGGCGCTTCGAGAAGAGATCATCGAGAACGTTGGGCTGGAGACGGCACCTGGTTTTGCCGAGCTGAAGGCGATGCGCTTGCTGCAACATACGATCAACGAAACCTTGCGACTCTATCCAGCGGTCCCGCTGAATGTTCGCGAGGCCTTAGAAGACACCTCACTTCCCTATGGTGGCGGGCCTGACGGTGATGAGCCCGTTGGCGTGCTCAAGGGAACTCCAGTTGTCTACAGCACGCAGTTCATGCAGCTGAGCGATGACATCTATCCTGCACCGAGCGAGGAATGTCCAGATCCGGCATTGTTCGAGCCTTCGAGATGGCAGACATGGCGGCCAGACAACCACTCGTACATTCCTTTCAATGCTGGACCGCGCCTATGTGCAGGTCAACAATTTGCGATAACTGAGATTGGGTACACAATAGTAAGGCTGCTCCAGCGCTTCAGTCGCATTGAACCACGTGGACGCCTTGTGCGAAGCAACCCTCGTCGGCCATCACCTGTCAGCAGCGACAGCTTGGCAGCACGCGTGTACAAATGCCGAGCGCGGATGAAGAATGAAGTGGTACTGCAACCTGCGGAGCCTATTACTCTCGCCTTTTTGGAGTGAGGTGGATCGCCAAAGGTTACTTTGCTTGCTACAAGGCTTCTGCGAGCGGTTGTTAGCAAGGGAGTGCAGAGCATTTCAACGTTCTTGTGCATACGTTCTTGTGCATAGTTGGGCAGCAACAAGTACAGAGCGAAGGGTATGAAAGGGGTGCAATACCGCTGGAGCGTGCGAGTATCAATCTTGCCTTCTAGAGATACCCTGAAGACTCGAAACAGGGCTTTGCATGTGTGCGATTAGCCTCAGCTCAGGATATGGGAAACCGCGATCATTGGTTTGGAAGACTAGAGTGCGAATTGCCCTCCTAGAAAGTGTCCGATTTGGATGTGGCGACTGTTACCCTCAACCCGCAGACGGCCTCTTGAGAGCGGAGAAAGAGTCTCTAGCATGATGAACTGGATTGGGCTTGAGAGAAATCGACTCACGAGCTGCAGGATCCATAGATTGGAATGAGCGTTTGCTTCTTAGAGCTTTCAGTCCGGTCGGAAGTTCCCCGAAGTCCTCTGTCAGGCAGATGTTGTAAGCTACGGTGAAGCCGCGATAGCCATGCTCGTGAAAAGGGCCTGCACAAGGTAGGCGAGTACTCGAAATTGGAGTGAGGGTCTTGCTGGTCGATCTCTCTAACATAGTCGGTGGTCGGATCGAAATATTCTTCTCTCCTCTAGAAGTACTGTACATTTCCCATGTATCTGGCTCTTCAAATTGCGTGTTTCCCATTCGATCACTGCCTAGTGAGACTGCAAAGGTCTGCGGCGGTTGCAATGAAGCGTTATCCTGCGACGACGACATGTTATCGATACAGTTGCTCGACGACTTTGGACAATTGAAGGTGCGTGAAGCGTCCGAAGCAACTACTCCCGCGGTTGTGCAAGTTTCATCAATGATTGTTCGCTAGTCTCGAAGCTCTTTTCAGGTTCGTGTACCTCCTGTTCGCGATAGTTGAGGATGTTGTGTTGGCTCACAATTTGCGATCTTTGAGAAGTCTTGGAAGCTCCTGGCCATCTTTTCTTCCGTTCCTCCTTTTTTACTCCTTATGCTTACTTACGCGCGAAGATCATGAGCCAGCGTAATGACATCAACCCTTTCGTCGACGCTGTAAGGCGCGGCACAGACTTGACAAATTGGCTCGCGCTGCAGCGGGAAAGAAGTTGTTCGTTATTGGAATGAGCATGGACTGTAATGGCAACTTATCCCGTGCTCACTTGCGGGTTGCAACCTTCAAGCAGTCTCGAAGGGCTCGCCGACAGCCCCTCGCTTGTTCAGCTACCTCTTTTCTGATCTCACGCCTTCGATGTATTCCTCTTCGCAACGAGCAACATGAGAGCTGAGAACCAAAGTATGGGCCTTCGTCGACTTCCTTAACATCTGGCGACGCTCTCCGGTAAAGTGGCAGACTGAGTCAAGACGGGCGTAGATGTCGGCAAAACGTACAAGCAAGACTTCCAGTCGTGACGTCGTTCGTCGATAGCGTCGGCCATAGACCTAGGAGCGAAGGTTTGTGATATATGAGCGGCAACGATCTGCTGCGACACAGGCTCCCTCTGGGCCTTACGACATGGCCGACGACAAAATGCACTGATTAGATGTTGCATATGGAGGCGAAGAGAACCACTGATTTGCGGCGAGCTTTCCAAGAGACTTTCGAGGGAGATGATCCGCCCATTGCTTTGACCGGCTTTCGAACGCGAAAAGATGATTCACCACCAAAACGTGGCAGCACCAGCCGTTGGAATTCAGTCAAGGGTAAGTGCTCAGCTGGTTCAAAGAGCTCTTGGGAAAAGGATCTGGTCGACAAAACCGGCTCTCGTAGCGTAGCTGATACGAAACGTGCAAGCGAGCAGAGCACTTTGTTTCATGCCATTACTGATAGGAAGTGTGAGGCCGTGCACGGATTTCCAGGCCGACCGCGGTCACTTGGTCCAGGAACGTTGTTTCAGAACAAGCAAGACACAATAGCGTCCTCTCCCCAAGATTGGCATGATCTTCAGTGCTTTGCTTGTAGGAACATTTGTACAGTATCTACACTCAGCTTGAACGAACGCGGAGTGACGATGAGCCCCGAGCTCGCGTCAGCATGCGGACGGCCTACGAAAAAGTTACCTTTCGATATCCGAGGACACTTCTGCTCTCCGCGGGCCTGATGCGGAAGCCAACACAGACAGCTCGAACGTATCCGCATGGCTGAGACACGAAGGCATTTGATGCTTCAAGGTTCCCGGAGCTTGCTTAACGCTCGGAGCCAGCCGACGCTCAGATCTGCCTTGATATTGAAAGGTCAGTAGGATGTTGCTGTGGTTGAGAAGGGAGCGCAGCTCAATATCGCCTTCATCTGTACACAGTTGTAGCTGACAGCTTTGAACGGGGTCAGTGTTAAGCCAAGATTCATGCCCAGTGTGGTGAGGAATCAATTAGTCACAATCGAGAGTCCGTTGATTGATTGATTGATAGGTTGATTGATTGCCAATCGAAGAACCAGGATTGGTAACTCACCACATTGTTCACGCCGTACGATTTTGTTTATGAAAATGTACACTCTGGCAGAGCAAATGCGATCCTGCCAGGCGTAGACAATATACATGGCACGCCACTCAATAGAGCAATGCACACGTTCGTCGTTGGCCGTACTCCATTCACCGCAGTGACGATCGCCCGGCACACTTCGCATTTCTGAGGCAGGCAGTTTTGCGAAGTTGAAAGGCAGTCGGTAAAATATTACAGCCCCAGGGGATCACCAGTGTTGTTCCTGCGTGTCGAGACTGGCTTCTTTCAGGCAATCGCTCCTCCATCGACACCACGAGGAATTGACAGCGGCTAAGGATAGCTCGACGCTTCTTTGGTGCGTAATGGAGCTTCGTACCTTTGGTCGAACTCGAATTGAACTCATATTGATTATCTCGAAGGTCAACTGAAGGAGTCCGGTAGTGGCTATTACCCACGATCACAAGGTTCGTGGTATCAGCCCAAGATTTTATCAAGCGACAGGCAAGTTCATGCAGTCCGCAAGAGGTGAAGCTTCGAATGACTCCTTCGACGTATCCCAGGGGTCTCGTGCTGCACTCCACGAAGCATGAGGGAGAGGATCATACACCGTGGATACTTTCCCTTGGTTCAACTTGAATGTTTTGAATCTCACGATCGTCTGTTGCTGGTCTGCGGTCGCCCTTCCATGAATTGATACTCGGTTACGCTGGCGGATGTCTTCGAAAGAAAGCCTCAAACAATTGAGCAGGTATGAAGCCATTGTGGCAGCAAGGCGCACCTTCGAGAAGACGTCTCTGCAGTGGAGTTTCTGAATAACGAGAGCGTATCGTTACAGTGCTGTCAAGTGGACGTTTTCGAAGTTAGGGATTGCAAGCCCGGAGACTTCACTTGCTTTTCGTATCCTTGCAGGCCGTGCTAGCACCGCATGTGGGAGGAAAGCTTTCATGCCAAAACATATATGCGTCCCGTGCACCTATGCTTGACCAGCATCATCCTGAAGCAGCCTCCGTTCTTTCTATGCTGGCACTGATAAGCGTTGGCAGGGACCGTTACACGGCCGAGTTGGATTGAGAAAGTGTACTTTGCATATTGCAAGCTTTCTAGGTGCCTGCCAGCAAAGACGACACACCGGCCGAGGAAGAATGTTGATCTATCGTACTTTGGATTGATCTCGGCGGTTGAGTACGTATCGCCTGCCAATGTCCTCGATATGGCAACCAATGATACTTGCTTTCCAACTGAGCCCCTCATCTTACAGCTGCTTCTGGACGCTCATGTCGTGGATGGCTCAAGACAGAGGCGAGACAAACTGGAACTCGGACCGCACACTTTGGACCAAGCAGGACGTTTCATGTAACACATCTTCGAGGCCAAAATCCAGCTGAAAGCTCAAGCGAGCATCACTTGTTGATACAAGAGCGGACGTATGAGTCCGCGGGTGCTTGCAACAGAGCAAAAGGGACAGCAGCATACCTTTTGGGAAAGTGTGTTCATGAAGGTGCTGCGAAGTTTGATGGGAAGTCAGTCCTCCCGGCCGTACTTTGTGAGGCGTCTGTCGAGCTGACGATATCGCTGAAAGTAGACGCTGGAAGAAAGCGTGTCAATGGCACGGTCTGGCAATTGCTCAGACCGAACATCAGAGCTTACGGGGCATTGGCTCACACATCTCACGAACTGTGTGGCCTCAAGAACAGCGAAGCAAGCCAGCATTCCGCGAGGTCTGCCTCGTGCTCAATAGGGAGCTTTCAGAATCCATGTTCGTCCATCTTGAATGCGCCCTCAAGGCCCAAAACGCAGCGTCCTGAAATTTGAATTCAGTCCAGAAAGTAGGATCGGCTGGGCAAGAATGCTCTCAGGTCGTTGGCGTAGGGGACGGCCTGCTGTGTATTCAATGACAATGAACGTTCTCTCATTCATCGGCCCTGAGCAGTGTAGCAACGAGAAGTCGAACATGAGAGGAGCCGAAGTCTTGAGGGAACAAGGCCGTGTGTTGGAGAGGGCGATGATCTTGACGTCAAAGAGGAGCTTGAGCAACGAGCGCGGCGAAGCTTGACGAATTCATGAGCGCATTCCACTTCTACGATGCAGGTCGCGCAACCGCGCCGCCAGCTGAACGTGGGTCAAGTCTGCGAGAACCATCGGCCTGATCTGCGGATTCAGTCCACGGAAGGATTGAAGTTCCAGTCGAGTGCTCTCAAAATCAAGGCTGTCCGTCTGGAAAGCATGCTCGAGAAGCGTCTTTGATATGAACGAGATTGGCGAAAGGTCCCATTTCCGCGACTTCTTGCTATGCTGCTTCTTGGCCTCGTACGCTATTGGTTTTCCAAAAATCGAAATAGGCTGCAATTGACTTGGAGCGTGGGGTGTGAGGCGGCTCTATACTGTTCGAAGTCACTGCACAGTCCTAGAATTTGGCGGCAAGCTTATGATTTTTCAGATGGGTGTGTCTGCCGGAGCCGTGAAAGTAGCTTTTTCGGATCTTAAAAATCAGCGAGGCTGCGTGAGGTTCCAGGAGTGTTGAAGGGACTTCTTAAGAATGTTCAAAAGCTCCGCCAAAGCGGTCGTAGTTGGTCGGATTGCATCTGGATTTTCATGAACATGTGAAGTGGTCAAAGCTCAAGTTGTATATGATCGTGAATCAAAAATCGAGATCAAGACGGATCGGCCGGAGATCTTAGAGGGAGATGCTAGGGTGTACGAAGGAGCTAATTTCTCAGTGCCGAGCGTTTTGAATCAGCTTTCGATTTTTGCTGCTCTCCAGGTCCAGGTCTAACTTGATCGTGTACCAAAAATCGAAAGTTGTACTTAAAAATCGCAGAAGCTGTAATAAAAGTCTTTGATTGCCGTTGTATTTTTCTTCCGAGTTTCAGAGTGTCTGCAGGAAAACCTGATTTTTGGTGTCCATGTCTTTGTAAAGGCAGGTCGGGATTCGTAGCCGAGACTCTTAAATATCGAAACGTGCACCCAAAAATCGCGGAAGCCGGGAGAAATAACTTCGTGTGTAGATCAAACAGCGTGATGAATATGAAGCTGCTCAAAGGAAAAGCTGAAGTTGAATGTCAATATTCTTGCACAGGCAGCCTGCAGGACAGGCCTCGTATCGGGCATGCCCAAATTCGCAGTGATAACTGATCGAGCTTGCGACACCAGGATGGTTGCTCCGGTTAGCTGCTCTTACTCGTATCTCTTGACCGGACTCCATGTGCTCCTGTATTTGTTGATACAGAAGTTTCCGACACGACGTGATTCAAGGAGAAGTCTGCAGTGATAGGTTGCCGGGCAGATCAGACAGCACGACGCCTTGGAGCAAGACCATTGCGTTCACAGTATTTTGAGGAGATGAGCGTCGTGAGAACCAATGGACAGGAAGTGCTTTGCTCTGCACTCTCACAGTGTCGTTGGTTGAAAGCAGGACGTGAAGTCCAAACCTCGTCGGCGGTCTCGCTGCCAAGCCCGAAGCCAGCCAGCCATCTCTCCATGAACGTCTCTCAATTCATCACAACATCGCCTCGAACACGAACACCTCAAGAATCAAGTGCGTTTGCCAACTTGGACGACACAAGATGCGCATTCGTTGTCTCCCCTACCACACCCATTGTCTCCGCCGAAAGAGCGCGTTGCAGCCTGAGCCACCAGCGTGAAACCTTCGCGCTTCCGGCCACCACGAGCCTCGAGCGACTGCCGCGCATCATCACAAGCACCACAAACATCAGGCGCATCGCGACCTTAGCAGGCACCGGATCAAGATCCGCCTCCGCCTCCAGCCCACCCATCGTCTCTGCCGAAGGAGCACACTGCAGCCTCAGCAGGCAGCGTGAAGCCTCCGCCCCACCCGCCATCACGAACCTCGAGCGACTCCCGCCCAGCATCACAAGCGGCACAAGTATCAAGCGCATCGCCACCGCGGCCAGCGCAAGATCCGCCTTACTCATCGCCTCCGCCGAAAGAGCGCACCACCGCCTCAGCAGCCGCCAACGTCGGACCTCCGCAACCACCAGCTTCCCTCGAGGACGCCCTCCGAGAGCTCGCGAGCCATAATGGCCTCCGCACGCAGGACAGGTGTTTGAGGCAATTCTGAAGAGCCTGGTTGACTGGGCAAGAAGGAGCAGTGGATGAAGCGCAGACCATTGGCGGAGATGGGGAGGAGGTGGACTCAGACAAGGGACTTGCGCTGTGAGAGCATCATGCTCGGACACCGCGGCTGGACAGGGACGAAGGCTCTTTAGCTGTTGGGAGAGAAGATGGAGCATACAAATCTGCGACTGAGGCAAAGGACATCGTACATAGCTTGCGCATTTGCTGCGTACCCACCCGGCCTGGCTTCTGTGCATCTGCTGGTTCCGTACATCGTGAGGAGCGCATCTTGTCAATGGCAACCGCCCAGCCCGGAGCTATGGGATCAAAACTTGATGTCGTCTTCTGTCGTAACCTCTGCATATCTGTCCTGGTCGCATCACTGCGCTTGGAGCCTCCTGTGTGTCATCGGCCTGCATCCTGAGCCGCGCCTGTACTCTCAAGCTGCCGGGCGCAATTTGGCTGTCGCTCCGTACTCTCGCCGCCAACTCAGCTGTCTATATAGAGTCCCGCGAAAATACTGAGTCAATATTTTCGAGGCTGCAGCACTGCTCGCACAGGCCAGGTGCTTGGCAGCACACAGTATTTTCGCTTTGTAGAGACTTAGTATTTTCGCTGTTCCTACACCATTTCTATCTCTTTGACCTAATAGATCTATTCAATCCATCAACCTCTTGCTGATTCTGCCCTTCAAACTCTATTTGGTGGGGTACAGCAGTGTCTACAGTAACCCAGACTAGTAAAACATACCTGTGTAGCACAGTATAGCAACACCTAACAGCAGCACCTCTCTAGGTCCTTTTTCACATTAAGAAGAGCACTGTATCTTACTCTATAATGCTTGTCAATTTTGTGTAGTGCCTAGCTAGGTATAGACCTATCTAAGTATATATTATTTAGGCCTGTCTATCTCTAGGAGGAGATTAATTTAAAAAAGGCTCTATTAGCTTTAATATCTAGTACATTTAGTTATAGATATAGTCTTTCCTTTACTAAATAGAGAGCCTATTCTAGGTATTCCTCTTTAGAATAATTACTTCTAATATAATAGCTACTAGCTACTACTTAGTACCCTAAGTAATATATAGAAGCACTATAGAGAAGAACATTAATAGTAAAGTAGTAAGAAGAGAGGAGGAAGTTTAGCGTAGAGATATATATATAATACTAATTAGATATAGACTACTATATACTCCTACTAGTAGCTATTTAAGGCTCTAGAATAGAAGAGGCTAACTAAGGTTTAGCTAGATATAGTATTATAATAGATACCTAGCCTAGCTACTACTAGAAGTAGTATACTATAGATAATATAGAAAGCTTGGTAGTAGTAGAAGGAAGAATAAATAGTTACTACTCTTAGTATTAGGAGCTAGGCTAATCTATAGCTAGAGTATACTAGCTAGGCCTAATACCTACTTAACTTTTAAAGGGCTTAGCTAAAGGAGAGTCTTATTATTATTCTAGGAGAAGACTAGGCTCTCCTATAGGCCTATAAGGTAACTATTAAAGTAATCTATTAAGTAATAAGGATCTATTATCCTACTCTAGTACCTAGGAGCGCCCTTCTCTATATTAATAGAAGAGAGACTAGGGCTAGTAATAATAAGAGGCCCTTCTATAGTAAATATAGGCTAGATACTATAAGAAAGTACTATACTATTTAGACTAAGATACTCTACTATCTCTAGTATAGTTAGGGATAGGAGAAGAGGCCTACTTATATCCTAATAGTAATATAGAGTAAGAGCCTAATAGAGCTAAGGAGATATACTAGTATCCCTAAGTAGCCTACTACTAGGAAAGAGATTAGAGAGTAGAAGGAGCTCTATCTAATAGTACTTAACTTCTAGGTCTCTATACTAGATTATTCCCTACTAAATAGCGAGTTTAATAGTAGTCTACTTAGTATAGTAGCGGTACTAGGGCTAGATATAGAGTCTACTAGGTAGACCGATACCCCTAGTTTTATACTAAAGCTATCTACTGTTAGAAAGGTACAATTTAGATAGATATAGTTAATAGTTACGTAACTACGTTATATAATCCTTATAAAGCTATACTTAGCTTCTCTAGTCTACGATATATAACTAACTAATATAATTAACACGGTTAGTTCCTACCTATTATTCTATCTTCTACTACGTACTACCGATACCTTCGAGGCCTCGATCCGCGATAATCCGAGTCCAAATTTAATAGGTTATAAGCCCGGGTTTATAGTAGAGTAAGAGGTAGTAAGAGTTAGCCTTCTCCTCCTTAGGTCTAATCTATGTTATTAAACCTAAGGACCTACTACTAAGGGACAGGAAAAGAGCTAAGGGAGACTAGAGGTATACCTATAT
Source organism: Pseudocercospora crystallina (assembly GCA_003666085.1). NCBI lineage: Eukaryota > Fungi > Ascomycota > Dothideomycetes > Mycosphaerellales > Mycosphaerellaceae > Pseudocercospora > Pseudocercospora crystallina. Next base: position 268,144 of record QQNG01000255.1, read on the forward strand.
ACGTTATATAGGAAGACTTTAGAAGATCCTAGAAGGTCTAGAAGTTCCTAAAGGTATAAGTAAGCTATAAAAGAGCC